>PVKP010002331.1:0-125667 GCA_004027715.1 Plecturocebus donacophilus
GAAACTGGACCCCTACCTGACACCTTACACTAAAATTAACTCCAGATGGATTAAAGACTTAAACATAAGACCTAACACCATAAAAACCGCAGAAGAAAACCTAGGCAAAACTATTGAGGACATGGGTATAGGCAAGGACTTCATGACTGAAACACCAAAAAGCAATGGTAACAAAAGCCAAAATAGACAAATGGGATCTTATTAAATGCCAAAGCTTCTGCACAGGAAAAGAAACAATCATTAGAGTGAACCAGCAACCAACAGAATGGGAAAAAATTTTTGCAAACTACCTGTCTGACAAAGGACTTATATCTAGAATTTACAAAGAAGTAAAACAGATTTACAAGAAATAAACAAACAAACCCATTCAAAAGTGGGCGAAGGACATGAACAGACACTTTACAAAAGAAGACATATATGAGGCCAAAAACAGGAAAAAATACTCATCATCACTGGTCATTAGAGAAATGCAAATCAAAACTGCATTGAGATACCATCTCATGCCAGTTAGAATGGTGATCATTAAAAAATCTGGAGACAATAGATGCTGGAGAGGATGTGGAGAAATAGGAACACTTTTACACTTTTGGTGGGAGTGTAAACTAGTTCAACCATTGTGGAAGACAGTGTGGCGATTCCTCAAGGACCTAGAAATAGACATTCCATTCGACCCAGCAATCCCATTACTGAGTATATATCCAAAGGATTATAAATCATTTTATTATAAAGACACATGCACACGTATGTTCATTGCAGCTCTGTTTACAACAGCAAAGACCTGGAACCAACCCAAATGCCCACTGATGATCCACTGGACAGGAATAATGTGGCACATATACACCATGGAATACTATGCAGCCACAAAAAACGATGAGTTCGTGTCCTTTGTAGGGACATGGATGAACCTGGAAACCATCACTCTCAGCAAACTGACACGAGAACAGGAAATCAGACACCAAATGTTCTCACTCATAGGCAGGTGTTGAAAAATGAGAACATATGGACACAGGGAGATGAGCATCACACACTGAGGTCTGTTGGGGGGGACTAGAGGAGGGACAGCAGAGGGTAGGGAGTTTGGGACGGATAACATGGGGAGAAATGCCAGATATAGGTGATGGGGATGCAGGCAGTAAACCACATTGCCATGTATGTACCTATGCAACAATCTTGCATGTTCTTCACATGTACCCCAGAACCTAAAGTACAATAAAATATATATATTAAAAAAAAGAATTGAAATAGGTTCTTTAATTAATTTACCTCATTCCCTCTCCTTTCTTTCAGTGTTTACCCAGGAGGTTTTACTCTATGTTTGTCTTTGCTTAGCTATCTGGTAATTACTGTGTAATTTTCTGAACAAATTCATGAGGGAAAAATAATGTCACCAAATTTACTATGAATCAATATTTCAGAGTATAGTTAAGAAAAACCTATTCCCAACAGAAAATACACTACTCTGAAATCTTAATACAATTCATCATTTAGAGCTACTTTAAATAAGGCACTTTTGAAATTTAAGATAAATCTTATCACTGTGGTCTCATGAACACCTGATGAACAATTCATCAATAATTAATCTAAACAAATTCGCAGTTGATGAATTTAAACTAAATTTTTCTCTTAGTTCACTGTAGAAATGGGTATTTCCTACTGTTATTGTACATTCTTGAATATGCATAAAAGGATACTGATGAAAATTACATGACTTGCTTTGATAGCTTAACAATACTGAATGGTGGTAATTGGGCTAAACTTTCTATGCCTGGATTCATTCAATGAAGTATTTCCTGTGCATATAAGTTTCAGTTTCCAAATCCTATACATATACCACAGAGCTCATACCTCAAGAATATCATTTTAAATAGTGGGTCACATTTTTAAGAGCAAAAAAAGACTATTAATAGAAGTGAAATATTTAACTTTTAATTTTTTAAGAAACAAATATTTGATATATATCAAAGAATATATTTAACATATATGTAAGCTATGGGGTATGATCAATGGATTTAATGACTGACTTTTATAGTTTGACTCTTAACAGGTCCATCAATGGATCTCTCTTTCATTTTTCCTGTTTGGTCCATGAATGGGGATTCTACTGGAACTAGGTCCCCAAGAGGTAGCTTCTCTCCTTGTGTCTCTTCTCTGACCTTTAATCACTGCTTTCATCATCCATCTGAGATCCAGCCTTCTTTGTTTCGAGGAATAGATATCAAGTTCCAGGAAACAGAAGATGCCCACATAACCATATCTGGACATTCCACAATTCCTGTGATTGCATGTCAATGGTCCAGTTGCATGTGTAGACCAGTTCCTACATATGTGATTCTGATTGACCCAGTTTTATTAGTCCACTGTTGGATCTAACTACCATTTCCAGAGACATAGGGTCACAGGGTATAAATGTGGCTGCTGAGGACAGACCTGGGGATTAAAGGAAGCTCCCAGAGGAGATGCACAGTTAACTGAGTACACAACAGTCTAAAGTTGTCCACAATGAAATATCCATTTCCCACTTCCTAGTGTTTTGCCTGTAGCAATCATTTCTAGGTGAAGAATAGGAATTTCTAGCTTTCATTCAGGTGATAGCTCTTAAGTAGATATTGCATGTGGGTGTTAGAAATACCAGATATTTTGCTTCAGACCTGGATTTTTTGAAAGAAAGCAGACTATACATTTCTTAGTTGTACAAAGTGCCTGATAGTTAAGCACTGTGTGATTATTGATCATCTCTTTCCAAAACCAGTTTCTGTAGGGTGAATTGGATTTTCTCTAATTTTCTAGCTTGCTCTTTGAGCATTTTTCCTAAAAGTTGACGTCTGCAAAGAAACTGGCTGGGTTGTATCTACCTGGATACTATGTTTTGATATATTTAAACACTGGGAGGAAAACATTTTGTTTCAAATCATCAAGAAAAATTCCAGTACACTAATCTGTATCTTTATCTGAAGTATAGCCAAATATATATAGTGGTTATGTCATAAATATTCTATATACAGAGAAATGAATTTTTATTTTTTCAGAGAATTTTGGGGTCGATTGGTAAGCAAAGAGTAAGGGATCAATATATTTTCCAGAAGAAATCGGCTGAAGCTACCTAGCATTACCCTGTGAACCGCACCTCCAGGGAGTGGGGGAATATAGTAGACCTGATAGCAGAGAGTTATTCTATAGTAATTTGCCATTACTTTTAATGGCAAAAACCACAATTACTTTTGCACCAACCTAATACTTTTTACTTAACATACGGGGGAATTGGTGATTTCTGCGTCATTATCACCACCTCACATAGCACCGCAGGAGAGCATACTTGCTCAGATCTTGGACTCTGCATCACTCAGAGTTGGGCTGGAATGAATCTTGCCTCCATCTGTTTCTATGTATGTATGTATTTATTTATGCTTTAAGTTCTGGGGTATGTGTGCAGAATGTGCAGGTTTGTTACATAGCTTTACACGTGCCATGGTGGTTTGCTGCACCCAACCCCCTACCATCTATATTAGGTGTTTCTCCTAATGCTATCCTTCCCCAAACTCCACCCCCTGTTATCCCTCCCCAGCTCCCCCCACCCAGACAGGCCCCAGTGTGTGATGTTCCCCTCCCTGTGTCCATGTGTTCTCACTGTTCAACACCCACTTATGAGTGAGAACATGCAGTATTTGGTTTTCTGTTCTTGTGTCAGTTTGCTGAGAATGATCGTTTCCAGCTTCATCTATGTCCCCGCAAAGGACATGAACTCATCCTTTTCTATGGCTGCATAGTATTCCGTGGTGTACATGTGCCACATTTCTATTTGTGTGTGGTGATCAATAACTCAAGCTCTTTTAATTTAGTTGTCTCCATCTAAAATAATGTAATAGGCTTACCCTGGGATCATATTAATATTGGAAAAGGACTTAGTACAGGATCTAGGATCTGATTAACACTCAACAGGAATGACTAACATTTACTGAGTGCTTACAGTATGCCAGATAGAACACTATGTACTTAACATACACACTGAATCCTCATGATGATCCTATGAAGAGGTGCTACTTCACAGATTAGGAAATTGAGGCAGAAAAGGTTCAGAACCTTGCTTAGGTCAACAGTGACAAAGTGAGGTCATCTGGCTAACATCTGTGATCTTAACACTCTGTCATGATGCTTTCTCAATGATAGTTATTACTCTCAATGTCATTGCTTTATTGTTGTTGCTGCTATTACCTGGAAATTAGAAAATTCTGCACTCACACTCAAGTACCATTCGTTAATTTGGGAAAGAGTTCTCACTCTTCCAAAGGGACAACCAAGTGTGATATATCTGGAAAAGGGTATTTGGTGATATTAGTGTGTATGTAAAGCATATTCTATATAAGCAAAGATCTTATTTTCCTCAAGCCCTCAAGCTGCTTCCAAAATACCTCAACCTTCAATACTGTCTTTGGCTACTCAAAGTCCCAAAGTTGTCTGTCTGCCCCAACTTCCTCTTGGTCCTCAATCACTTCCACTTTCTGTCCATCAACAATACTCCTACATCCCTTAGTGACACACATTTCAACCATGTGCTAGAATGAAATACAGCTAGTTAACTAGTTAGCCCCGAAAGGTAGGTTACCTGAAAGGTTCCCAAAAAAATGATATTTTGAAATAAGAGTGTATTAACAGATATAAAGTTATAATCTCAGACACTATGTTAAAGTTTAGGTGAATTTCAAGTAGCATAGGGGTTGGGGTAGGAAGAGGGGTTTGAAAGGAGGGGAGATGATTTTCTAACAGTTAAAATCACATTTAAGATTTTATCCTCTTATTAGGTTACCCTGATTATAAAATTATTCCTAGAGAATGAGATAACCTCTGGACCATGCATTGCACTCTCCTCAAAATTATTCTGAGTAGTTGTCATTTGACCAGCTGAAGGGGTATATTTGGTTATTCTCATTTAATCCTTATGTTTCCAAGTTAGCTCTTTTCAGTAAGACCTAATACCATCAACTCTTATTAAGAAGAAGTGTAGGGCATATGAGCTGTCACTAGCCTCTTAGTTAAAGTCAGTTTACAGGAAATATGGATCTGAATAATAACGTGACCAGAAGAAAGCTTAAATCATACCATAGACTTTGCTTTGGGTAAGGAGTCAATTTTGATAAAGAGATGAAAACAGTGTGTTTATGTAAATAGTGTTTTTGTTAAAAAATCGTATTTCCTATCTTAGCATTGTGATGTGTGAAGATACATACAATCAGACTTACATTAAATATAGACACAGTTTATGAATCAGTGCTAATAAGTAACCTAAGGACCCTGATACTCAATGCTTATGAGAATTTGTCAGACAGTGGCTGCCAGAATTGATATTAAACATATTTTTTCTAACAAGTGGGGCTCAGAGACATTAAAAGCTTCCTGCATGGCATCAGCTGTTCCATTGTCAACCAGAAACTGAGCCCAATCCCAGGAAAGCAAAGGTCAGGCTCTTTTCAGGGTACCTTGTGGACTAGAGGCCAGCTTGTCTTGCTGTTGCCTGTAGCTCCTCTTGCTGTTTCATGCTTGGGACATTTGCTCAGCTTGTGTGTATGCTTCAACACACTACTTCATGTCTATTTATTTATTTATTTGAGATGGAGTCTCACTCTGTCGCCAGGCTGGAGGGAAGTGGCACCATCTCGGCTGACTGCAACCTCCGCCTCTTGGGTTCAAGTGATTCTCCTGTCTCAGCCTCCTGAGTAGCTAGGATTACAGGTGCATGCCACCATGCCCAGTTAATTTTTTTTTTATTTTTAGTAAAGATGAGATTTCACTATCTTGGCCAGGCTGGTCTTGAACTCTTGACCTCATGATCCACCCTCCAGGGCCTCCCAAAGTGCTGGGATTACAGGTGTGAGCCACTGCACCCGGCCCCTCATGTCTATTTCTGTCTTCATTTATTGCCACATCCCATCTGCTTCTTTGTCTTACAAGAGCACTATACTATTTGTAATTTCAAGAAGACACCACAATTTTTCTTTCCTTTTTCTCTCGTACTCACGGCCAGGCGTGACCCCTAAAACTCCTGCAGCTTTAATAAGGGCAATAAGTGGCCTTTTGAGCTATGTCAGTCCTATCCATCTAAGATTAACTTCAGTTGCCACACCTCTAAGAAGCCTCATCTTATTTTCTGCAAGTATGCTAAAAATAGTCATGTCTATCCATTAATAAAGTGGATTATTACTTTAATATATCATCTATATCATGTACCATCCAGAAATTATAAAAAGAATGACATAAAATTTGATAGAATTTTTTGTATTTTCTTTCCCCGCCCCACTAGACTATCATGTGCACTTCACTTGGGAGACCACTGACCTAAAGCAGCAGTTCTCAGATTTAAAAAGGGTAAATTCTGTGAGGTGATGGATATATTAATTAGCTCCATTGTGGTAATAATTTCATAACATATATCTATATCAAAACAACACATTGTACACCATGGATATGTATAATTTTTGTCAATTATACCTCAAGCTAAAAAAAATTAAATTGGAAACACACACACACACACACATACACACACACAGGAATCAGCAGGAGCTCGTGAAAATGCAAATTTCCAGGTTTTCCCTCAGACACTGTCTTCAGTGGGGACAAGACAGGGCCAGGAATTTGTAATTTTAAGATACTCCTCAGGTGATTCTGATACAGAGGCTTCAGAGATCACATTTTGAGAAACACTGTTCTAAAGAAAAGAAGGCATTTGAAACCACTCCTTATTAAAATATGAGTTCATCCTAGGATTCTTCTTTTAGCAGGAATCTTGTAGGAGAAATCACATGAGCAGATGTGTATCAGTTATGTATTGCTGTGTAACAAACCATGACACCTGGTGACTTAAAATAAAACCCATCTTATTTGCTCATGATTCTGTGGGTCAACACACTGAGCTACTCCCAGGGGGGGTGTTCTGTTGACCTTGTTGGGGGTCACTTATTGCAGCAGCAGTAGCTGTCAGGAAGGTTGAGAGCAGGTGTTCTGGGGATCCTGAGCTGTGTTGTTTGCTTTATGGTCCATGTGTCTCATTTTCCAGTAGGCTGGCCTGGACTTCTTCACATCTGTGGTTTCAGGGCAGCAAGAAAGGACAAGACCCTCCACACAGGCACCTTTTCGAGCCTCTGCTTGCATCACGTTTGCTTGTGTCTCATTTGCCAAAGCAAGTCACACGGCTAAACTCAGAGTCAACAATGTACAAGTTAATCCACCAGGGCATGAATGCATGCAAGTGTGCATCACTGGGAGACTCATTTGTATGTAGACCACTCACAACAAAAGATAACATAACTTTTTAAATTAAATACAAATCAAATCTGTAGTACAGTCATCCCTTGGTATATAGAAAGAATTGTTTCTGGCCAGGCGCGGTGGCTCATCCTTGTAATCCGAGCACTTTGGGAAGCAGATGCAGGTGGATTACTTGAAGTCAAGAGTTCGAGACCAGCCTGACCAACATGGTGAAACCCAGTCTCTATTAAAAATAAATTAGCCAGGCATGGTGGTGGGCACCTGTAATCCTAGCTACTTGGGAGGTTGAGATAGGAGAATTACTTGAACCAGGGAAGCAGAGGTTGCAGTGAGCCAAGATTAGACCACTGTACTCCAGCCTGGGCAACAGAGCAAGTCACCATCTCAAAAAAAAAAAACAAAAACAAAAACAAAAATTAAAATAAAAACAAAAGGAATTGTTTCCAAGATCCACCACAGATATCAAAATCCAAGAATGCCCAAGTCCTGCGGTCTGCAGATCTTGAAGACAGGAAAAGTCTGCCCTGCATTTCTGCGAGTTCTGTATCCACAAATACTGTATTTTCATTGATGGTTGGTTGAATCTGTGGATGTGGAGCCCATGGATATGGAAGGCCAACTGTAATTTGGCTGACAGTATTTTACAAACAAATGTTTTCTAGAAATAACTGAGGAGACTTGAATATTATACGCCTAGATGCTTCAAATACACATTATAGAGACAGCAAAAAAAAATTATGCCTTAGGTGAGGAAACTCTTCTGCTTTATAATTTAACTAGAGATGTAATACAAGAGTTATTCCCTTTTCAAATTCTGCTCAATGGCAGCTTTTAGGCTTTCTTGGAGAGGAAGTCTGATGACTGCTGGGTCAGTTGATAACAAGTACTAAAGACCGAAGAAGTGGTATATCACCTTCTATGTGTGGAGTTGGCCAAGCAGGGAACCTAGGTGAAGAGGTACTAAGAGGAGAATGAAATATCTTGTGATACAGGCTTTTAAGCATGTTTGAGCTGATGCTATATTTGTCAGAGGTATAAAGGTTTGTGTTCATTAGTTGGTAACACCTTAGGATTTGTAAAATTAAAAAGCTATCAGGCAAAATCAAGAGGTAAAGCATAAGTGGACTGTGGAGTAACATAAGATAAATTTAAGTCATAGTAGCCAGAATAGGAAAGTATTAAGTATTTTTTCATCCATGTGGGTCTATTTCATCTAGAAAGCTAAACTGAACATCTGTTGGGTCAATTAATCAATACTTATTTCATAAGTATCTCTTGTATATGTAAAGTACTGATTGTGTTAAGTATGATACTCAAACTTATATGAAAAAGCTGAAACTTTAGTTAGTTACAAGGCAAACCATCTCAATTCTTGCTTTTAGAATTATTAGCAGGGAAAAATGGTTACATTAGGAATTTGTGGGAACCATTTATTTAATTTTGGCTCTGAATTTTATACTTTATATTTTACGTTTTTGTCTATTTGGATAATTTTGAAGTCCAGGGTCACAGTTTTCTAAGTCTCTGTTCATGGTTCCAGGTTAACAACATTTGGTAAGAGAAAGAAAATCTTTGTTTATATCAAACACGTGTGTTTAAATTAACTGTGTCTAAACACTAAAGCTGTTTCTGTTCTAAAGGGCTATTTTTTAACTTTCCATGTCTCCCTCTGTTTCGTAAGTCTTTGTTAAGTACAAAGTGTCCAGTATAAAATGAAAGATATCTTCGTCACTAAATAATTTATTTGATCCATATAGACAGCTGGACCAGAACATCTCACCCCAGAGGAAAACTATTTTGCCACTTTTATGTGGTGAGAACATGGATTCAAAGCGCAGTTTGGTACTGTAGAAATCATTCCCACAAAGCCAAGAAACAGGGCACTCAAAGCAAACACCAGATGAAGGGGTTATTGCCTCAGAGCTAATGGGCCTCGTTCCAAGGTAAAGGCTTTCTTTCATGGAGCTCAAATACAAACCTCAGGCACTGCTTCCCTTCATTCCTCACTTCCTGCTTACCTGCTTCTCTTTTCTACTGAAATCCATTTTCACTGTGGTGATCCAGAGCAGGAATGGGTGCAATGTATACATGTCTAATTGAGGCTGAGTACTGCTTCTGCAACATACCTTGATTGAGGGCCTACAATACGCCAGGCATATTTTTAGATACTGAGGATACAGCTGTGGAACATCACAAGGTCCTTGCCCTTAAGGGGCTTGCATTATCTTGAGAGAGACAGTGTCCTATTCCATAGATTGGTGAATGCTTTTCATCAAATAGAAACCAAACTTAGGGGACAACGTGATGGTGGTTATTATTTTAGCTGTATGGCTAGGAAATATCTTTCTGAGGAGATATTTTGGAATAAATATGAACAAAATGAGAGAGAAGGTCATGTGTAAATTGAGGAGAGGGGAATTCCAGGCCAGGGAAACAGCAAGAGACTAAGCCTGGAATGTAAGTTTGCTTCGGTGGAGTGGAGTGAAGCGTGGTAGCCAAGAATCAGATCACATGAAGTCTTGCAGGCTGTGGTAGGGAATTTAGATCTGATTCTAAATGAAGATCACATGATCAGATTTACATTTTAACGATTCCACATAAGACCCCCACTTTAGCTAATAATAACATAGCTCCAATTTATCAAGCAATTCCTTCATGGCTGCCATCGTTTAGTTTTACATATTATTTTCTGTAATCTTTGCAACAACCCTATTAGGAGATAGTCTGTCTTTTAGATGGGAAAATAGAAGAGCAAAGGATTTAATAAACAATCTCTCTCTGCTAATAACTGATTGAGCTGGGATTCAAGCCCAGGGCTGTCTGGCTCTAAAGCCCACACTCATTTCACCAAAATGCTATTTCTTCTACATAAGGAATCCTACAGAGATGAAGTATCCAAGGAAACCAAGGATGATTTGGGCATTGATCGGTGTATTGATGTCAGTAGGATGAAAGGATTCTAGATTCCTAAGCCTGAGTCTTCTATACTAACCTTGAGCTGAATGTTGTATGGAAAAAAATAAACTTCTGCCTTATTTTGGAGGTCTCTATAACAGCTGCTGAATCTAGATTCTAAATAACACAGAGTTCTAATACTTGAGAACCAAGCTTCCATTTTGTATAACTCCCCTTTACTATCCATGATTATCATATACTGTTCTTTACGTTATAGGTATTAAGTTTTCTAAAACATATATTTAAAAGTATATTTTCAAAACATTCATTTTTATTTTTGTCAAAGCTCATATATATATACATAGATTTAACAGTGCTGTAAGGCTTATCATAAAACAGTGGTCTTCTGCCTCCATCTTTTCACCAACCTGCTCTCAACTGCATTCCCCATTTCGAAAGGCAAATTCTTCTAATTCTTTCTCTTGTTTTTTTCTGACCTTTATCTCTGTGTTTCAAATAATGTGCTTACACTGCTACTTTTTTATTCTTCCACTGAAAGGTAGGATTCGGTTCTTTTATAACACTCCCAACACACACACACACACACACACACACACACACGAGACATCTTTCTTCTCATCCCCTCAATGTATTTTCTACTACTATTTCGTTTTAAATCAATATTCAGGGTTTACATTTTATTATATTGTTTTATAGTCATAATATGGCTGTCCATTCCAAATACATCCAAAACTTGACCTACTTCTTATCCTCTTATATTATTGGTCCAAGTTACCCTCATTTTCCAAATTTTTGCAGTAGCCTATTAATTGGTCTGTCTGCTTCTGCCCTTTTCTACCTACTAAAAATCTGCAGCACACCAGTCAGAGTGAGCTCCAAAACTCTTATATCAGATCTGGGCAGTCCTGCTCAAAGCCCTCCAATGGCTTCCCACTCATTACAAGTAAGAGCCAGGGCCTTGCAATGACAGTTAAGCTTTCAGATGGAGCACCACTTGCCCCCACTCACCTCTCCTAGCTCACATCATTTTCTGTTACTCTCATTAATGTTTTTTCAGCCACACTGGTCCCCATGATGGTCCCAAAAAATTCTAACTCTGTTGCCCCATCAAGGCCTTATTTTTTTTCCTTGAAGACTCCTCTTTCAGATTGCCCATTGTTCAATCCCTCACATCCTTTAAAGCCCTGTGAAAATGTACATTTTACATAAAAATTACCTCCTTCCCATGGCAAGCCTTCTCCCCTCTTGCTTTGTTTTTCTCTGATTTACTTGATATGTATTTATTGTCTGTATGCACACACTCTAATAAGTACTGATTACATAGCTGTTGAGTGAATAAGTTGCTCACGTTTGGGTCACATAGTATATTACTGTTCATTTGTTATGCAACTGTTCAACTGCCTTGGTGTTAATACTACTTTTGTTTGATAGATTGTTTGGTTTTCTAAATATTTAGTCAGTTTAGGCTAAATTATGCTGCAGTAACAACCCCCAAGTCCCAGAAGCTTATAACAACAAAGGCTCATTTCTTGCTGGGTTATTTTCCATGTCAGAATGGCTGCTGGTCTCTTCCCAGTTCCCCTTTTCTAGGGGTGAAGTAGCAGTGTTTATCTAGGACCTGCTGCACTTCTGACAGGGAGGAAAAAAATGAACGAAAAAATTCTGCCATGGCTTTTCAGACTTCCATACAGAAGTGGCTGTGCTACTTTTGCTTGTATTGCCTTGGCCATTCCATGCATCAATAATTCAGAAAACGTGCTCTTCCCATAGAGTAGCGTATTATGGAGATGCAGCAATATTTTTGAACAAGTAACACTGTCTACCACAGTATCACCACTTCTCTCCCAAACTTTCTCACACAGAATGACACCTCGCTTTTCAACAGGATTAAACACAGCAGGAAATTTTCTTCTGGAAACATCCTTCCTGGAGCATCTGGCCTCCAATGCAGGCTCTTGGCTTCTAGTTCTACTACTCACATGTCATCCTCATACATCCTGGGTGTTTTCTTTCTCTCTTTCCTGCACTTGATCCCCTAACTCCTAGTCTTTCACCTTCTCTTAGTGTCCTCTCTAGACTTGTGAATCACATCCTCTAGTTGCTTTCTGAGAAAAAGAAATTCCTCCACAGCAGTAAGTTTTAGAGGACCTTTGATTTTTTGTTAATGTCTTTAGACTTGATCATACTTCTAGACTATAAGTCATGTTACCTAAAAATATTACGTAAGAATTGTAAATTTTAGGCTAGAAATAATTTTACCAGTTTTGAAGACATTACTTCATTTACTTTTAGTATTCAGAGTTGAGCACCTGAGGTCATTCTGATACTAAACTTTTGAATGTTTTCCTCTCATCTCATCCCCGACAAGCTTTTAGGATTTTTTCCTTTATCATTAGCGTTTAGGAATTTTATGTTAATGTACTATAATCATCAGGTTTGTTCAGGAATGTAGAATCAAGTATTCTGTATCTTCTAATATTTCTGTATTATTTCAAGGAGGAAGGGGTTTAATAGAGTGAGTTATAAACCTACAAAACTTTGGAAAACTGAGGAGTGAAAGTGGGAGTGAAAGTGAGGAGTGAAAACCTAAGTATAGGTTCCCCAGGAAGGTGGTGATTATGAATCTCAGCTTTCTACAACACCAAAGTGTATGGTTTTCAAGAAAAATCCAGAACTGTATGGAAAACTCCATTTCTGTCAATACCTGTGAGCCTCTCCACAGCCGCTGCCCAAGAATAATAGTTTTCTTTTCTCTTCTGCCTTCCAAATATCTCATGAGTGCTTTTCACTGGTAAAACTTAACTGAAATCATGGGAAATATAGTTTCCAGGCTTTATGCCCATGGAAGAGAACTTAGAAAGGTGAGGATGACCCTTTGTACAAGTTGCCTTGATTCAGTCCTTTATTTATTCTGCTTGCACTTGGTGAGCTTTTATGATCTAGAAACCCAGGACATAGGAAATTTTACTGACTTCCTTATTTGATAAATTCCTCACTTATTTTTTCTTGGCTATATTTTATAGGAAATCATATCAATCAATTGTTGAAATGGTAGTGCTTCATTTTTGTCTTTCCCATGTATTTTTTACTTTATATTTTATTTTTAAAAGGCATTTCTATTGAATTTCTTGAGTTTTCCCTGTATTTTTAAGTTTTCTGGTAATATAAATTAAATTTATATATTATATGTATATAATATATGAAGTAAATTTTAGAGTACCTTTGATTTTAGAGGACCTGGGTATATAACATATAATATCTAAATTCTGTATCTTAAATACAACTTAATATAATTATCTATAATTTAATTTTCAAAGGCAATTCATGTTCTTAGACTATTTTTGATGGCATTCACTTCTTGTCTAATGGATATATTTTTAAAATGTATTTAAGTATATTTATTATAGCTTAAAATAAAATTTTTTCCCATGAATTACTTGTTTCCTTTTTGTAGGTGCTATTTGCTAATATTTCCACATTTATACTTTCTACATACATAGTAATATGCTGCTTTGAGTTCCTGTGTTGTTGAATGGAAGGAATCATGTGACCACTTCAGGGCAATTGTAGTGATCAGAAAGGACATGTGTCACTTTCATTCCAGAGAATTTAACTGCTCATTCCAGCCTCTCCAGATTTTTCCTTGTACCTGGCATGGTGATTGGCCAGGTTCAAGAAACTGGTTGCTCTACCTATCTAGGTCACTGAGTTACTAGGATGTGCAGAAATGCCTGGTAATCCATGATGAGCACACAGCAGGGACAAAATACCAGTAATCGTAATTTTATACTGCTGAAATTTCAAGATTTTTTTTGCAGCATAAACTTGTCTATATTTAATAACTAAGACAGGAATTTCACTTTGTTTTGTTTTGGTCTTATTTCTCAGATTATAGAAATTTCTCAAATACCTGGTAATCCTTGACTATTCCTTCAGATTTCACAGTGAGGCTTGAAAAGCTGATACATACTTAGTGGATTTGGGCAGGATTTTCACCAGGCTGACTACACAGGGATGCAGATGCTATGTATGTCTTGAGCCTTCAGTTGGCTGGTATTTCCAGAGGAATTCTCTAACATTCTACTTGGTAATGAAAAGGAACTAAGAAGTATAAATCTGGATTCCAGCTTTCTGAAGACTCAGAGGAGGAAATTTGGAGTTCTTACTCTGGAGTCAGTGTACTTTTCCTTAACATTCTCTGTTTTCTGCCCAATTTTTCACCCTTTTCTGTATCCTCTAATTGGAGTCTTGCTAGTTCTTTCCAGAGAATTAACCTCTCTCTTACTAGGATTGACAATAGGTTTGTTATCTGGGAGCACGGGATGAGGGTTAGGATAGGTTCTAACTTTTAGATATGTAGACTTTCAATCAGTTCTCTTAGATTTAATTCCATCCTAATCCTCCAAATATGAAATCCATCCTAATTCTCTAAATATGAAAATCCTTGCCACCTCAAAAGCCATGTATATTTTCCTGCAGGACATTTCAGCATTCCATCTTTCAAAAAGATATTGGCATTTCTTGTTTGTTGTTATTTCCTCTCTTGTTCTCTTTTTCTTTGTGGATTTGTAGCATTTTTATTTTCCTTACTGCTTTACTAATGTTATTTGAGAAACAAATGTTGATAACTCAGTTCAGTCTTACACTTAATTTTAACCAGATATCCCTCAAAAATGCATGTTTTCCATAGCGTAACTCAAGTTAAAACTTCTACCAGTCTTCAATAAAGTCAGAACCCCAATTGCATTTTATGCTATCCAGCTGTGTGTTTATTATAGTTACTATTCCCTGATTATTAGGCTACACAGCAGAAGGAAAAATGTTAAGTGACACTCCATAGCAGGCACTTTGTTATAGAATTTATTTCTCTTTGACATTTAGTCCCTATACCATAACATTCACACTTTAAAATTTTAAAAACATAAGTATAATGCATAAAATTTAGTGATTTTTAATATACCTACAAAATTGTGCAACTTGCTGTGTGCTTTCTACAGACTTCATTTTATTTAATCCTATCAATCTGAAAAGTAGCTATATTAATCTGTTCTCACACTGCTATAAATAACTACTTGAGACTAGGTAATTTATGAAGAAAAGAGGTTTAAGTGACTCACAATTCTTCAGTCTTAACAGGAAGCATTAATGGAAGGCTTCAGGAAAGTTACCATCATGGCAGAAAGTGAAAGGTAAGCAATAACCTTCTTTACATGGCAGTGAGAGAGAGAGAGAGTGAGAGAGAAAGAGAGAGAGAAAGAGTGAAGGGGGAAGTGCCACGCACTTTTAAATCATCAGATCTTGTGAGAACTCCTTTACTATCATGAGAACAACAAGGGGGAAATCTGCTCACGTGATAAAATCACCTTCCATTAGGTCCTTTCCCCAACATTAGGACTTACAATTCAACATATTTTTGGGTGGGGACACAGACCCAAGCCATATCATTACTACCCTGGTCCTTCCCAAATCTAATATCCTTTTTACATTTTAAAACACAATCATGGCTTCCCAACAGTCCCCCAAAATTTTAATTTATTTCAGTATTAACTTGAAAGTCCAAGTCCAAAATCTCGTCTGAGACAAGTCCCTTCTGCCTATGAGCCTGTATAATAATAACAACAACAACAACAACAACAAGGTAGTTACTTCCAAGACACAATGATGGTACAGGTATTTGTAAATGTTTCTGCTCCAAAGGGATAAATTGGGCAAAACAAAGGGGCTACAGTCCCCACACAAGTCTGAAATCCAACATGGCAATCATAAAATCTTAAGACTTCAAAACAATCTCCTTTGACTTCATGTTTTACATCCAGGGCACTCTAATCAAGGGGTGGGCTCCTAAGGGCGGGCAGCTTCACTCCTGCGGTTCTGCAGGGTACAACTTCCTTGGCTGCTTTCAAGGCTTGGTGTTGAGTGCCAGCAGCATTTCCATATTTGCAGTTCAAGCTGTTGGTGAATCTACCATGATGGAGTCTGGCTGACAGTGGCCTTCTTATCATAGCTCAACTATGCAGTACCCCCCTAGTGGGGACTTTGTGTGGGAGCTCCAACCTCATATTTTCCTTCTGTACTGCCCTAGTAGAGGTTCTCCCTGAGCGCTCCACCCCTACAGCAGACTTCTACCTGGACATCCAGACATTTCCATACATCCTCTGAAGTCTAGGCAAAGGTTTCCAATCCTCAATTCTTCCTTTCTTTGTATTCACAGGCCTAACACCATGTGTAAGCTGCCAAGTCTTGGGGATTTCACCTTCTGAAGCAATGGCCCAAGCTTTACCTTGGTCCCTTTCAGCCATAGCTGGAACCAGAGTGACTGGGACACAGAAGCCATGTCCAGAGGCTGCACAGAGTAGCAGGGCCCTGGGCCTGGCTCACAAAACTTTTTTCTTGCTAGGCCTTTGGGCCTGTAATGGGAGAGGCTGCCACAAAGGTCTCTAAAATGAACTGGAGGCATTTTACCCATTGTCTTGGCTATTAAAGTTTGGTTCTTCTTTACTAATGCAAATTTCTGCAACCAGTTCAAATTCCTCTCCAGAAAATGGAGGGCTGCAAATTTTCCAAACTTTTATACTTCACTTTCCTTTTAAACATGTTATATTTGTTTAAGCAAATGAGTGTATGCTTTTAGAAGCAGCCAGGCCACATCCTGAATGGTTTGCTGCATAGAAATTTCTTCCACCAGATACTCTAAATTATCTCTGTCAAGTTCAAAATTCCACAGATCCCTAGAGCAAGGGCACAATAATACCAGTCTCTTTGCTAAAGCATAGCAAGAGTGACCTTTGCTCCAGTCCCCAGTAAGTTTCTCATCTCTATCTGAGAACATCTCTGCCTGGACTTCACTGTCTATGGCTATTGGGCCATAACTATTCAGCAAGTCTCTAGGAAGTTGCAAACTTTCCCATATGTTCTTGTCTTCTTCTGATCCCTCTAAACTGTTCCAAACACTGCCCATTACACAACTCGAAATTTGCTTCCACATTTTCAGGAATCTTTATAGCAATGCCCCATTTTCCTAGCACCAAATTTATGTATTAGTCTGTTCTCACTCTGTTCTAAAGAAACACCTGAGACTAGGTAATTTATGAAGAAAATAGGTTTAATTGACTCACAGTTCCACAGGCATAACAGTAAGTATGGCTGGGAGGCCTCAGGAAACTTATAAATGGCAGGAGGTAAAGGGAAAGCAAGCACTTCATACCATCGTGGAGCAGAAGAGAGAGAGAGAATGAAGGGGGAGGTTCCATACAGTTTTAAACTGTCAGCTCTCATGAAAGCTCACTCACTATCATGAGAACAGCAAGGAGAAAATCTGCCCCCATGATCCAATCACCTCCCACCAGGTCTCTCCCCCAATATTGAGGATTACAATTCAACCTGAGATTTGGGTGGAGACACAGAACCAAACTATATCAGTAGCTATCGTTACCATCCTTTTTGTTGACAACCACACTGGATCATGCTCAAAGAGACTAACAGGCTTGCTTAAAGCCTCACATGTAGGAAGGATGGGTTCTTTATTTGAACCAAAATCTATTTGTCTCCAAAATCCAAGCTTTTCCCACTTACTCACTCACTTAGTTACTAAGTCCCACTTACTCGCTCACTTAGAAATAGTGAGTTTTCATTATGTTCTTGATTGTACCACTGAGCCTAAAGAGGTATTTGTTAAACTCTCTCTGTCCAGAACTCTCATTCAGATTATGGGGGGGAAAATACTACCAACACACTTTTATATTTGTATTGAACTCTCTTTCTAGAGTTCCTTCACATATATTGCCTCACTTGATTCAAATGGAGATTCTTATCTTAATGATTGCTAAGAATAAATGTAAAACTCAAAACTCTAAAAACCCTAGAAGAAAATCTTGGCAATACTGTTGAGGACATAGGCACAGGCAAAGATTTCATGACAAAAATGCCAAAAGCAATTGCAACAAAAGCAAAAACTGACAAATGAGGTCTAATTAAACTAAAGAGCTTCTGCACAGCAAAAGAAACTATCATCAGAATGAACAGACAACCTACAGAAAGTGAGAAAATTTTTTCAATCTATTAATCTGATAAAAGTCTAATATCCAGAATCTACAAGGAATTTAAACAAATTTACAAGAAAAAAACAAGCCCATTAAAAAGTGGGCAAATGACATGAACAGACACTTCTCAAAAGAAGCCATACATGAGGCTAACAGATATATTTAAAAAAAGGTCAACATCACTGATCATTAGAGAAATGCAAATCAAAAGCACAACAAGATACCATCTTAACACCAGTCAGAATGGCTATTATTAAAAAGTTAAAAAACAACAGATGCTGGCAAGGTTGTGGGTAAAATGGAATGCTTTTATACTGCTGGTAGGAGTGTAAATTAGTTCAACCATTGTAGAAGACAGTGTGGTGATTCCTCAAAGACCTAGAGGCAGAAATACCATTTGACCCAGTAATTCCATTACTGGGTATATACCCAAATGAATAGAAATCATTCTTTTATGAATATACAGGCACATGTATGCCCATTGCAGCACTATTCACAATAGCAAAGACATGGAATCAACCTACATGCCCATCAGCGATAGTCTGGGTGAAAAAAATGTGGTACATATACACGATGGAATGCTATGCAGCCATAAAAAACAATGAGATCATGTCCTTTGCAGGGACATAGATAAAGCCAGAAGCCATCATCCTCAGCATACTAACACAGGAACAGAAAACCAAATACTGCATGTTCTTACTTATAAGTGGGAGCTGAATTATGAGAATACAAGGACACATGGTGGGGAACAACAGACACTGGGGCCTGTCAGAGGGTGTGGGGTGAGAGAAGGGAGAGCATCATGAAAAATAGCTAATGGGTGCCGGGCTTAATACCTAGGTGATGAGATGATTTATGCAGGAAAGCACCATGGCACACATTTGCCTATGCAACAAAACTGCACATCCTGCACATGTACTACTGAACTTAAAATAGAAGTTGGAAATAAAGAAAAGCAATCAGACCCTAATAGATAAATGGACAAAGAATATTAAAAAATAATTCTTTAAAAAGCAAATACAAATGGTTAATAAATACTTGGATATGTGCTCAACCTAATTAGTAATGAAATAGATGCAAATTAATAAAACAAAAATAACATATTTTATAATACTAATTTTTTTTAGAGGTGATGTCTGTCACCCAGTGCAGTGGCATGATCACAGTTTACTGCACCCTCAGACTCTTGGTCTCATCCTCTTACCTCAGCTTCTCAGAGTATCTGGGCTTACTGGTGCACACCACAATGCCTATTTATTTTCCCCCAAATGAGGTCTCATGATGCTTACTAGGCTTAGTCTTTTTATTTATTATTTTTTAATCTATTTATTTATTAAGAAAAAGCATATACCTGAACTCATCCAGTGTTCATTTCTAGGTTCCATTTAGAAAACGTCAACTTTTTAATAAAGATTTTAACATGTTTTTAATGCAAAAATCTAGTGTTTCTGTTATTAAATAATTACATATATAGAAAAGTATTTTTTAAAAAGTAATCTTTCATACCCATCTTCTTCATTTTTATTCTCCAAAATAAACCACTGTTAACAATCTTTTTAAGCATAAACAAACAGAATTTAGTTTTAAATATGAACAAAGACCAGTTTCAAGTTTTCTCTATTTTTTTAACAAACAGTATTTTCTTAAAAAAAAAAAAAAAGTGCTGTTATGTATTACTCCTCATCTACTGCATCTTCAGTCACTGCCTAGCTACCAGCCATGAGGGCAGCCTTTATCATAGCAGAGACTAGAGGCAATATGTGCATTTTCCTGGAGTGATGGTATTGAGGAAGAACACAGAATGAAATAAATTAGACAGGATATGAAAGAGATGGCTTAACGCAGTGCTTTTCAACCTCATCACTATTGATATTTTGGACCAAAATAAACAATTAAAACACTAACCAAGCAAACAAACAAATGTTCTGTGGCCTAAATATATCACTTTTCTCTGGGGTTTAATTTTATTTAAAATGGCCAGATTAATTTCTAAGATTCTCTGTAATTACAGAATTCCAATCAAGGATAACTTACAAAGAGTACCATAAATATGTGATCAGTAAGTTATTTCCACCTATGAAATAGGAGATTTTCTACCTCAGAAGATTAATATAAAGAACAAATAATACAATATAAATGACCCAGTGACTTGATAAATATGAAGCACTGTCACTATTCCATCTTCTATTGATTTATTCTTACTATAATTCTTCCTTTCTAGTAACTTCCCATATTAAGATTACAAATGAGTTGATAGAGTTAAGATGTTTTAATAGCCTTAAGTAACTACAACATGTAAATAATACATAATTATTACAATTAGGAATTACAATGCTATTTTTAGATTTGTCACCCAAGTTTACAAGTACCTCTTCCAGAAAAATTATAAACATATGTTTTAACTGCAATTAAACTTGAAGGACAGAGCCAGCCTATATTGCTCCCAAATGACAAGGGAATTGACTCAATACATTAATATTTGATAGCTTTTCACACTGACAAAGCTAGCTCAAAATTCTATTCAATTTGCTGGGACTATTTAGAATAAAATAATAAAATAAAATTTTCCTTTATTTAGATGTGGAGGAAAAAAGTGAGCAGGGAAGGCATCAAAAAAGCAAAAATGATTGATTGATACCATTTTTATCCATATATGGACACAAATTGTCATCCAATGAGAGAGGAACTCCACACAACCTGCAATGTTCTGAAACCAAGCTCTCACTTCTGCTCAATACTCCTGTATTAGTCAAGATTCTCTAGAGGCACAGAACTAATAGGATAGATGTATATATAAAAGGAAATTTGTTAAGGAGTATTGGCTCAGACGATTACAAGTTGAGACCCCACAACAGTCTGCAAGCTGAGGAGCAGGGAAGCCAGTCTGAGTCCCAAAGCTTAAGAACTTGGAGTCCAACGTTCGAGGGCAGAAAGTATTCAGCCCAGGAGAAAGATGTAAGCCAGAACTAGTCTTTCCATGTTCTTCCGCCTGCTTTTATTCTGGCCATGCTGGCAGCTGGTAAGATTGTGCCCACCCAGGTTGAGGGTCCACTTTCCCAGTCCCCTGACTGAAATGCCTTTCCCAGTCCACTGACTGAAATGCTAATCTCCTTGAGAGCACCCTCACAAACACACCCAGGAACAATAAATACTTTGCATCCTTCAATACAATCAAGCTGACACTCGATATTAACCATCACAACCACCAAACCAGACTCTGTCTGCCCTTGCCAAATCCTATCCTTTCCCTCTTGCCTTCTAGATCCATTTGTTTCTCTTTCTTTAGTTTCTCTGTGCTCTTTCCCAGGTAAATCTCTTAAATTACCTCAAACTTCTCAATTCTTTTCCCTTATCCTACAGCTCCCAGTTTATTTATTATAGTTGCAGACACGTATGGAGAACGGTACACTGCCTCTCAGACCCAAGTCTAAATTCACAGGACAGAGAATCTGCTTGACTCAACATGGGACAGGTATCTACCACTGGTCAGTCGTATCCCTATTTTCCGAGGGGCAAGAATCCAGCTTCTGGATTTTAACCTCCAAGTACTTGGTAGGGAACATGAGGGGAAAACAACTTACCGAGAAAGAGGACTGTAAGAACACTTTAGAAAGCATTATCCAAAAAAAAAAAAAAAAAAAAGAAAGCATTATCCATACCAAATGCAACAAGATAAAGTAGAAAATACAAAAGTTCACTGTAAACTTTCTAAATCAAATGCTATTTAGAAGGAAGGTAACACTATTGTTCTAAATGAAGACATGACAAGAATAGCTGTTACTTTTAGGTCTCTGTCAATTACATTTCCAAAGATGGTAATTGATTCTTTTTACAAAAAATTGCTGTCAGAACAGTTCTTTATTGGCTTTGCTGAAAAATACTTAAGTAAAAATTATCAAGCTCTGTGTTAGGTTCATGGAAATTAATAACATTAAATCTTCCCTCAAGGAGTTTATGGTCCAATTAGAAATAATTGTAGGTTAACAGTAGGAGTACTAAGGAAAGAGTGGCTACCTGTTCAACATGTATTTATTAGGCATTATTTATCCCTATATAGTATATATGTGCTTTATTAAATATATATATCTAATATATACAATGTCTATAATAATCTCTATATACATATCTATGTGTATATATATGTGTATATATATATACTTATATAGAGATTAAACTCTATAAAGTTATATATGGATAGAAAGAGAGAGAGAGAGAGGTTAATTTCTCACTAAAATATAAGGCTCATAAAGGCAATAAAGGCAGATAGTTTGTCTATTTTCTTCACTTTTATGTCATCAGTGCCTAGAACAGTGTCTGATACAAATTAGACAAAGACTTTTGATACATGAACAGATAAGCTTGGCACTGTGGTATGTGCTGGGGATATTATGAATAAAATGACAGAAATTTTGCCTTCAAGGAGCTTGCAATGTAACAAGGTGAAAAAATATTAAGCTAATAAATGTACAAATACATAATTAAAGCAATGTGATAGGAAAGAGTGCACAATTCTCCCTGAGCTTAGGTAACAGCATATTCAGAAAGGCACAGAGAGGAGATGCAGCCTAAACTGTCTTCAAAGATGACCAATAATTAATTACTCAGGCAAAGAGAAAATTCTCCCTATCTGGGGAGATGGTTTTATCACAGAGGAAGCAGCATGTATAAAGGCTTAGGGTTTTAAATATCCTGGTAGGTTGGGAAAACTGTAAGACATTTGAGTTGTGGGAAGTAAACAGAGATGAAATAGGTCAGTGCTGGAACCACAGGTGGTCTAGGGAGGCTGGAATGGAAGGTGCCGAATTGGCAAGATCAGGTCAAGCCCTGCTTTAGGCTCTTTCCCAAAGGCAACGAAGAGTTTTAAGCAAGTGAGCTCTAGAAAGAGCACTTCATTTATATTTTTATGTAGCATACAAATAAAGGAACATTATATAAGCCAGATACGGAAAGTCTAAAATCTGAAAGTAGAGGAGGAATGGCAAGGATACTGGTTAGAAAAAATGGTTAGGACAGAGTGTGGAAACACAAAGTGTTTAGATTTTTCGTAGAGGAAGATTTGCAGAATCTACTTGTGGAAGATAGAGTTGGTTTATAGCTATACTGGAAATTCTCTACTTTTACCTCAGGGGAATCCTGGGTACTTGATTTATGACTCTTGCCAAGAAAAAAACAGTGCTGTTTAAAGCATATGCTGTTTAAAATTCTAAGCTCCCCTGGTGACCCTCAGGGTCAGATTATTTACCAATGGCTTACAATTGGCATAACCTGTTCTGTTCATATGACCATAAGAGCACAGAACCACCAATACGAACTCCTGCTTTGAGCTCTCCTGAAGCCTGGATTCTTTACAGAGATCCTGATGATTCAGTCTGGAGACAGACTGTAGTCAGATCCTTGTGTGACTAATGACACTGGGAACTTGCTCATGGGATGCCAGTTGGAAGCTTAAGGATTCTGTGCTCTCTTTCCCTTGCAGCATTGTATCCATTGCCTTTGAATAAAAGCTGTGCATGACTGTGCTCTGTGCACTGTGGTGAGTTGTCTCAAATATCTGAACTAAGACTTTTTTTCAGCCTCTGACAGAGAGATGGATGCTTTTATAGTCCTTTCCCATTTCTAATATTCTAATTTTAGAACTTAAAGCAAACAAAAGTCTATTAAAAATAAACCCTCTGAATTTTAATTGTTTTAAAAGTGAACTTTAGAAAACACAGTAAACAAACATAATTAAATTCTAGAATTTCATAATTCACTTTGGCCCCTTAAATAAAACATATTACAGAACATATTTAAACCTATAATATTTTTTTTCTTCTCTGTTCTAGCACTAAAGCTGCATTTTTTGAGGCAACGAATCCTCCACAATTTAAAGAAGTATAGTGTGGGTGGCTTTAGCAAATAATTTCTATTTTTGATAGCCATATTTTTACTTTATAGGAATTAATTCATTTTAGGTGTGGCATAATGTCTGAGAGGCTGTGGGTCCCTGTGTAATGCATAGTTAGAGGAAAACAACTTTGAGGAGTCAAAATTCAATTAGACATATATTATTTTGAAAACAGAAAAAAAGTAATTAGGAGTTTTTTTTGGAGGCTCTATACTCTGGTTTCACATAAATATCGCCAGAGGATGGGTTCTAGAAACCAGGTCATCTAAGGCTTGGTCCCCAGAGTCTGAATCATTTGTTCATGGGTGTCACTGGGGGGTGTGTGTGTGTGTATACATATCTCTCTCTCTCTATATATATATACATATATGTATATATACATCTCTCTCTCTCGCTCTCTCTACACACACACACACACACACACACACACACATTTTTCTTTTTTGAGATGGAATCTCACTCTGTCACCAGGCTGGAGTGCAGTGGCGCAATCTCTGCCTCCTGTGTTCATGTGATTCTCCTGCCTCAGCCTCCCGAGTAGCTGGGATTACAGGCACACGCCACCACGCCCAGCTAAATTTTGTATTTTTAGTAGAGATGGGGTTTCACCTTGTTGGCCAGGCTGGTCTTGATCTCGACCTTGTGATCTGCCAGCCTCGACCTCCCAAAGTGCTGGGATTACAGGCACGAGCCACCACGCCTGGCCTATATTTTTAAAGTTCATCAATTACTTGATGTGCAGAGAGGGTTGAAAACTACGGAGCTAGAGGAAGTGACAATTCTGCTTTCCACTGGGCAGTTAGCTGCCTCACACCCTGTCTCCCCAGCATGACATGACATGTGAAATGGCTGCTCCTTAGTCTGATGCTCCTGGGGTGACAAAAACATGAGGACTAGCATGATGCCTGACAGGAAATAAAGAGGTCATCTTGACATGATTATATTTTGAAACCATTTGAATTGATCCGTTAGTCTTTTCCTCAACTTTTGTCTGATAGTCATACAATTTAAATTTACTTTAGCATTCTTAAAAATTACTTTACAATGGGAGTTTTCAAACTGTGTTGTGTGGAACCCTGGAACTCCTGGTGGTGTCTCAGGGATCACTTTAGGAATGGGTAGGATAGGTAGAAGTCTAGCAGGAAGTCTGTGGGTCCTCTCCACTTCAGCCACAGCAGCTGGGCTCTATACTCGTGCCCATGTTTATGTGTGATAGGTAGGTAGCTAGACAGGTAGACAGATTTTTTCCTTTGAAAAAAGGAGGCTTTTGAAACTGCAGAAACTATTTGAAAAGCATGGTGTTATAAACCAAATATTTGTGTACCCCTAAAATCCTTATGTTGAAATTCCAACCTTCAATGTGATATTATTAGGAAGTGAGGACTTTGGGAGGTGATTAGGTTATGAGAGAAGAAGTCTTATAAATGGGATTAGTCCATCATAGAAGAGAGAATCTCTCTTTTGCTCATTCTTTCTCTTCTCTGCTATGTGACGATATAATGAGGTGGTTATCTGAAAACCAGGAAGTGGGCCCTCACCAGACACTGGGTCTGTAGGCACCGTTACCTTGGACTTCCCAGCCTCCAGAACTGTGAGAAATAAATGCTTGTTATTTAAGTCACCAAGTCCATTGTAATTTCTTATAGCTGCCTGAACTAACACATTTGGTTTTAGAATTATTGTAATAGATCAATAAAGTCGTGCTCTCTAATAGCTGATAGTTACTTGTCTTTTCAAAGACTCAAATATTTCACATACTAACTCTTCAGCTAGTGGTAGATAGAAAAAGGAGAAACACTTCTTTGTATAAATGTGCTAGCAAATAATTGTCCAAACCTTTTCTTTGTTAGAAAGATGGTCACTAATATTTTCTAGAAGAAAAAAATGAATCAGTATCTATCTGTGGATGGACACACACACGCACGCATACACACCAGAAGATATTAACCCTGGTTGGCTATAGGTATAAATGTATATGTATATATCAGAAAGTAGTAAAAGTGTTTATGCAACAAAAGATTAAAAACAATAAGAATAGAAATTACTAGTTCTGAAGAAAAACAGCAGCAGCTAAGAAAGAAAAACCTTTAGGATTATTAAAATTTCCACTGTAAAAAGAATGTTGAGCACTGAATAGAGTAAAAATCAAAATCATTTGTCACAGCACTGCAGAGGAAATAAGCAAAAATGAGAACAAATAGCTGAAAGAGCTAGCAAGCCCCCATAGCGAGTGTTTGGGCCGGGAGCTACTGATGAGTTGAGGTGGTCATGAGCCCCACAAGGGGACTCCAGTGGGTTTCTTTGCCTCCAGTGGAAATAAGAAGGGAAAAATGGGAAGTGGCAGGTGGTAAACGGTACATCAAAGAAATATTAAACTGATGAGCTGGTTAAATAGTAGACAGGGCATAGTGTATTTTAATGGATGGAAACGTACTAAAATGCTGAAAATTGCTGCCACCTCCTGGGCATTGTTTTTACAACAGCATGTTGCCATGGTCACTCTATTCTATGAAATAGACATTTCCATTAAATAATGTATAAACAGGGCTGATTTTGCAGTGCTTGCAGACAATGCTGATATTAAAAAAGAGATAATTAGTCTCTCGCAAGATCAGATAACAGATATCAGCTATTTTCAATAGAGCCAGTCAAGGAATAACACAATAAATGTCTCATTAATTACAGAAGGAAAATGAAACACACTTCTGAGCAGTTTTAAAAAGGTCCATACAGCTAAGGAAAGGTTGACAAGACTACGCAAATAATCTTGAAATAAATATTATTGACAAAAAAATGGGGTTAGAAATAGCTGAAAATCTTAATAGCGAAGAAAAATTGCTGTCTGAAAATTTGATGTGGTTGTTTCTTGAAACTTCTTGGAATATTTTACTGTAAAAAAAAAAAAAAAAGTAACCACCACAACAAAATATTCATGCATTTAAATATGCATGCTGTTGCTTACACTATTTCTTCAAACCTGTCTGTTAAAAATCATCTCCTACACTGAGTTACACAATTTATGTTTCATCAAAATTTAGAACACAGAAGCTTTACTAAAGATTCTATTTTTTTGGCAATGATACATGAAGGCTCACATTTTTTTTCCTGTTTAATTGAAGAAGCCACATAAGGAGGTAAATCATCTGAAAAAAGCAAGGAAAGATTTTCTTCAAGAAAACCCAGCTGGCTATACAGAGAAGGCTGGGAGCTAGCCAACAGACTAAAAGGCAGTTATTTAGCTGTGTGCTGGTACTAATACAGAGAGAATTCTGCCAGCTGCCTCTTTAATATTTGCTGATTGTTAAATGTCAGGTATTAGATACACAAACACACACATGCATGCACTTTTCCTCCAAATCATTGGATTCCATTATATACTTCCTCATATAGTAAATTATATTTTCTTCAGAGGAAACAAGAATTATTTCATTAATTTACTATCATACTAATTTCTCTTCATCTTTTATCCTTTCCCTTTTTTTTTTTTTTTTTTTGAGAGTCTCACTCTCACTCTGTTGCCCAGACCAGAGTGCAGTGGTGTGATCTCGGCTCACTGCAACCTCTGCCTCCCAGGTTCAAGTGATTCTCCTAGCTTAGCCTCCTGAGTAGCTGGGACTACAGGCATGTACCACCATGCCCGGCTAATTTTTTGTATTTTTAGTAGAGACGGGTAGCACCGTGTTAGCCAGGATAGTCTCCATCTCCTGACCTCAGGTGAGCCACCAACCTCAGCCTCCCAAAGTGCTGGGATTACAGGCGTAAGCCACTGTGCCTTTCTTTTCTATTAAAACATACCATTGCAAATGCAAACTCATCCTCTTCCCCAAAATTCTTAGGGAAACATGCCCTCTGAAGGAGAAAAGAGAGACAATTTTCTCTATGCAATCTCTTCTTTTTTAATGGAGAAATCTTAAATAGGATGATGGAAAATACAATTTTCTTAATTTGTATTTTATGCTCAGTTTTATCTGAATTTTTCTAGCTTCAAAGAATGAAAATAGTTTTAAAGAAAACCTGCTGATCACATTAGTCCCATGAAAACAATCTATTTGTAGATGCAGGGGTGTCTGGTTTGAATGCATGCAAGATAAAGCGAGTGGGAAGGAAATTCTGTCCCTTTAGGGTTTTACATAAAGCCTATTTTTACCATTTTATTTTATAAATAAAAGGCCTATTATGGTAATTGTCTAATGATTTTTAAAAATGATGAGGTAAACATCTATAATTCAACCAAATGGTTTAGAAATAGGTAACAGTTTTATGCAAATAATTGCAGTGAAACAGTTTTTCATCCAATTGTTTGCACAATTTGTGTGGTAATTATCTTAATATTGTAAGCCTTACAACTTGAAGAATGAAAATGAAAATACAGGTATCTCTTCAACATGCAAATGCTGATTTCAAATCCTTTGGATATATACCCAGAAGTAGGATTGCTAAATCATATGGTTGATAGGTAGGTAGGTAGGTAGGGGTGTGTGTGTGTGTGTGTGTGTGTGTGTATTTTATTTTTGAGGAATCTCTACACAGTTTTCTCTAATGGATTTACCAATGAATATTTCCAACAACAGCATACAAGGGTTCTCTTTTTCTATATATTTGCCAACAGTTTTGTCTTTTTTATAATGCCCATTCTAATGGATATGAAGTGATAGCCCATTGTGGTTTTGATTTGCATTTCTCAGACATAAGTGATGTTCAATGTTTTTTCATATACCTGCTGGTCATTTATTTGTTCTTCTTTTGGGAAATGTCTATTCATGTCCTTTGATTTTCTAATTAGGTGATTTGCTTTTGTATTATTGAGTTGTTTGTGTTCCTTATACATTTGGGATATTGACCCCTTATCAGATATATCATTGACATATATTTTTCTCCCATTCTGTAGATTGTCTCTGCCTTCTGTTAATTGTTTCCTTTGCCTTTAGAAGCTTTTTAGGGTGATGCAGTCTCATTTGTCTGTTTGCTTTTGTTGCCCGTACTTTCAGTGTTACAGCCAAGAAATTGTTGCTCAGATCAATGTTAATAGGCTTTTCCCTATATTTTCTTCTAGTTTTAGACTTCAGTTCTGAGACTTATGCTTTATTCACAATAGCCAAGATATGGAAACAACCCAAGTGTCCACTGATGGATGAATGGAAAAACAAAAATGTGGGGTGTGTGTGTGTGTGTGTGTATATGTAATGGAACATCACTCAGCCTTAAAAAAGGAAATCCTGTCATTTGTGACAATATGGATGAACCTGAAGAACAATAAGTGAAAAAAGCCATGCATGAAAAGACAAATACTGCGTGATCTCACTTTTATGTAAAATCTAAAAAAGATAAACTCACAGAAGCAGAGAGTAGAACGGTGGTTACTAGGGGCCATGGCTGGGTTGTTGGAGAGATACTGGGAAAGGGTACAAATTTTAAGTTAGACGGGATGAATACATTCTGCAGATCTAATGTACAGTATGGTGACTACTGTTAATAATACTGTATTACATACTTGAAATTTGTTAAATAAGTAGATTTTTAAATTATATTTCTTATTTCAGTTTTGGAGATTAAATGCTAGTTTGTAGCAAAGTAATTTTTTTTTCAGTGGCTTTAGGGTTACAAGTGTTTTTTTGGTTACACGTATAAATTATCCAGTCTTTTTGATATAATGACTTGTTTTCCTGTGGATAGATACCCACTAGGAAAAATACTGGATCAAATGATATATCTACTATTAGTTATTTGAGAAATCTTCTATTTTCCATAAAGGTTGTATTAATATACATTCTCACCAACAGTGTCTAAGTGTTCTCTTTTTACCACATCTGTACCATCTATTGTTTTTTGACTTTATAACTTTTTAATAATGACTTCTGATTGAGGTAAGGTGGTACCTCGTTGTGTTTTGTTTTTGTTTGTTTACTGAGATAGAGTCTCACTTTGTCGCCCAAGCTGGAGTGTAGTGGGGCGAAGGAGAATCACTTGAATTGGGTTCACGCCCTTCTCCTGCCTTAAAAGAATTTTTATGTTTCTAGTAGAGACGGGGTTTCACCATGTTGGCCAGATTGCTCTCAAACTCATTACCTCAAGCGACCCACCTATCTCTGCCTCCCAAAGTGCTGGGATTACAGACATGAGCCACCATGCTGGACCTCATTGTGTTTTTAATTTGCATTCCCCTGGTGATTAGTCATGTTGAACTTCTTTTACATATGTTTATTGGCCATTTGTATATCTTCATTTGAAAAGTGTCTGTTCATGTCATTTGCCCACTTCTTAGTGAGATATTTTTTTTCTTGCTGATTTGAGTACCTTGTAGATTCTGGATATTAGTTCTTTGTCAGTTGCATAGTTTGAGAGTAATTTTTCCCATTCTGTAGGTTATTTACTCTGTTGATTATTTCTTTTGCATTTTAGTTTGATCAAGACCTATTTCTTTATTTTTGTTTTTGTTGCATTTGCCTTTAGGGTCTAATTAATAAATTCTTTGCCTATGCCAATGTCCAGAAAAATTTTTTCTAGGTTTTCTTCTACAATTTTTGTGGTTTCACATCTCAAATGTAAGTTTTTAATCCATCTGGAGTTAATTTTTCTACATGGTGAGAGATAGGTTTCCATTTTTATTCTTCTAAGACAGTAGATCTTAAATATTCTCACCCTCCCACCCCCCTACACACATATCACATCACACCACATCACATCTAGTAACAAAATGAGGTGATCAAATGTTAATTATGGTACTCATAATGTTATCCATGGGGTGCTCCCTTGATGTAGTGCTCTCCCCTTTCCCCTAGGGATGAGGCTTCCTGAGAGCCAAACTGCAGTGATTGTTATGTCTCTTCTGGACCTAGTCACCCAGTGGAGCTACAGGGCTCTGCTGCTACTAGGGAGTATCTGCAAAGAGTTCTGTTATGTGATCCATTTTCAGGTTTCTCACCTGTGGATACTAGCACCTGCTCTGGTGGACGTAGCAGAGGAGTGAAGTGGACTCTATAAGGGTTCTTGGATGTACTTTTGTTAAGTGTGCTGGTTTTGTATTGGTTGGCCTCCAGCCAGGAGGTGGCACTTCAAAAGTGCATCAACTGTGGTAGTATAGGGAGCATCAGGCAGTGAGGTGGGGCCCTAGAGCTCCCAAGAGATTATGTTGTCTTCAGCTACCAAAACAGAGAAAGACCATCATGTGGGGGGAGGGTGAGGCCGGTCTGAACTCAGGGTCTCCTTGGGTGGGGGTCTGATTCCCAGGCCAATGGAATTATGTTCGGAGGAGGATTATGGCTGTGTCTGCTGCATTACACATGTGGGGCTCTAGGGAAGTAGAGGAAAGCCAGCAGCCACAGGCCTCACCTAGCTCTCATGCAGCCCACAGCCTCAAAGTCCAGTCTTACTTTCACGGTGCCTCTCAAAAGCACCAAGTTTATTTCCAGGAAGCTCGTGAGAATGGCTGAGAACTTGCCCCAGGCTACAAGCTTCCTAGCTGAAAAAGCAAGCCAACTCACAGTTCCTCAGCTGTCCCACAGAGCCTGCAGCTGCAATCCACCTCCATCAAAGGGTCTGTGGATTCTCTCAGCTTTGCTGGCATGTTCCTGCAGTAGTTTATGGAGCAAAAGTTCCTGATGTGGGGTCTCCACATGCTCATCTGTCCATCCGAGTGGGAGATGCAAGTTAGTCCTGCCTCCTATCTGCCACCTTCCCTCAGATACCCTGGGGTATTTTTATTTTCATTTTTTGGAAACACAGTTTCACTCTTGTTGCCCAGACTGGAGGGCAATGGCACGATCTCGGCTCACCGCAACCTGAGCCTCCCGGTTCAAGCGTTTCTCCTGCCTCAGCCTCCCATATAGCTGGAATTACAGGCATGCACCACCACGCTCGGCTAATTTTGTATTTTTAGTACAGACAGGGTTTCTCTATGTTGATCAGGCTTGTCTTGAACTGACCTCAGGTGATCTGTCCACCTCAGCTTCCCAAAGGGGTTTGTTAAATTGACTGTGAAACATTGCTGCTGCTACGTGGACTATGAAGAGATGAAACTCTGGGAAAATATGTGCCCACTGATGGTAGAACCTCTTAGATATTATATATGGGGAGAAGGACAACAGTTAACACCAATATTGTGTCTTCCAAGAGGTTGGTATTACCAATACAGTGGATAATTTTGGAGGTTAGACTGGAGCTTAAAGTTCGAAGACCTGAATTCCAGATTGGGGAAATGGAATGTTAAGAAGCTATTGTAGGCCTGGCATGATGCTTACGCCTGTAATCTCAACACTTTAGGAGGCCAAGGCAGGCAGATCACCTGAGGTCAGAAGTTCAAGACCAGCCTGGACAACATGGTGAAACCCCATCTCTACTAAAAAATACAAAAATTAGCCAGGTGTGGTAGCAGGCACCTGTAATACCAACTACTTGGGAGGTGGTGGCAGAGAGAATTACTTGAACCCAGGAGGTGGAGGTTACAGTGAGCTGGGATTGTGCCACTCCACTCCAACCTGGGCGACAAGCCAGACTCTGTCTCAGAAAAAAATAAGCTATTGTAATTGAAGAGCAACAGAAGCCTCAACTAGGCAGTGGCAGTTGAAAATAAAGAATAAATGAAATTAGGAATGGCATTTGGTGGTTCAAATTTCATTGAGAGTTGGATTTAATCTTCAGTTCTGAAACTTTTGGTTGAAACCCCACAGGGGGGGAAAGAAAAAAAACACACAAGGTGTTTAATAAATCTGATTATTTACTAAATTACTCATTTAACCTAATGAATTACTTTAGATAATTCGGCTAGAAGCAGGTACTCTACCATATTTTCCCCCTGATAACCTACATCTCAATCTCTCTCTGCCACTCTTTCTTTGAAATCTTTTAATATTTTGCTATTACTGGCGAGATCTTTTGGGACAAGGATAGCAATAACAACAAATTGCAATGTAATTTGAACAAAGAGGCAAGAAGGAATCGGGTACTGAAATTTTATTTTTAGTTTCAATTTAGAGAAGGATTTGCTTTTTAAGAATTAGAAAAAGCGGATACTCTCACTCAAGCCCACTGAATTGTTGCTGACGGAACCAAAGCATTATTAACAGATTTGAGGGTCTAATTAGCAAGTGGGTTCTCATTCACTTCTTAATAAGTGTGAAATATAATTCCATTATTAAGAGTTACCCAGCAAATGAAAGCATACAAGGATGTAAAATCTCATTTCCATAGCTTGTCAAAATCAAGGAAAGAATATATATTGCAGTGCTGAAATATACTCAGCATGATGAGAGCACAAAAAGCTATTTAGCAGAGTAGCTAGGACTCTCAAGGAACAGACCTCCTTCTGACTTTGCTGGAGCCTAGAGAAGCGACTACTCATTTACTTTCATTCTTCTAGTGTGCAGCGCACAGCAATAGAGCAGAAGACCAGAGAACAATTCATTACTAACAAAATAAGTTTCTTTCCCCAAAACTTTACCTTCCTCATATGAAGCCAATGAAAAACAAACACAGGATAAACACCACCGACCTCCACATATGTTTCATGAAGTAGTGTCATAGTAAAAAAAAAAAAATTATTATTGCAATCTTAAGGCATAAGTTTCAGTCTCAATTTTGCCATTAAGTCATTGATACTCAAAATATTTAAAAACTGGTAGGTCTCAGGCAAATTAGAACAGATGTTGGCTCCTGTGCTGTAATAGTGCAAAATTGAATGTCAAGTCTGCTTATGGGCCTGGAAAGGATTGGATTATGACATTTCGGGTAGGATAATACTTCATTATGAGGGTTGTCCTGTGCATAATAGGATGTTTAACCACATATCACATCTCTTGGCCTCTACCTATTAGATGTCATTTTCTCTCTGTCTCTCTCTCTCTCTCTCTCTCTCTCTCTCTCTCACACACACACACACACACACAAGCACACACACGGGGGGAAGGAAGAGAGAGAGAGAGAGAAAGGGGGTGTAGCTATGACTACCAAGTGCCTCTAGACATTGCCAACTATGCCCTGAGGGGGCAAAATTTCCCCAGTTGTTAATTCAATGAATTGTTCATTGAATATCTCCTCTTTTCCTTCCCCCTGTAATCTTTCTCCATTCCCTTAAATCTGAGTATCTTTCTCCAAATTCAAAGTAGATTATAATCTTCTTAAAATTTTTAATTGGTATTTATTTCATGGATATATAAATAAGGTAATTTAGATATTTCTGAAAATCTTTTGTTTTTTTAATTTCAATTTTTTACTTTAGATTCAGAGAGTGCATATGCTGGTTCGCTACCAGGGTATACCGCATGGTGCTGAAGGTTGTGGTATAACCGAATGCATCACCCAGGCAGTGAGCACAGTACCCAACAGGCACCTCTTAGTCCTTTCCCCCCATCCCTCTCTCTCTCCTCTTGTAGTCTCCATTGTCCATTTTTCCCATCTTTATCTCCATGTGTACTCAATGTTTAGATTCCACTTATAAATGAAAATATGCAGTATTTGGTTTTCTATTTTGGTGTTATCACTTAGGATAATGGCCCCCAGTTACATCCATGTTGCTGCAAAGGACATTACTTCATTCTTTTTCATGGCTGCATAGTATTCCATGGTTTATACGTATCACAGTTTATTTATCCAATCCACTGTTGAAGGGCACTTAGGTTGATTCAATGTCTTTGCTCTTCTGAATAGTGCTGTGACAAACATATGAGTGCATATGTGGTTTTGGTAGAATGATTTATTTTCTTTTGGGTATCAACCCAATTGACACTGCAGGGTTGAATGGTAGTTATATTTTTAATTCTTTGAGAAATCTCTAAACTGCTTTCCACGGTGACTGAACTAATTAACATTCTCACCAAATAGTGTAGAACATATGCTCCAGCCTCAACAGCATATGTTATTTTTTGACTTTTTAATATTAACCATTCTGACTGGTGTGACATGGTATCTTATTGTGGCTTTGATTAGCATTTATCTGACAGCTAGTGATGGTGAGCATTTCTTCATATGTTTCTTGGCCACTTATATGTCTTCTTTCGAGACATGTCTGTTCATGTCCTTTGCCTACTTCTTTTTTGTTTTTTGACAGAATCTCACCACTCTGTTACCCAGCCTGGAGTGCAGTGGCACAGTCACGGCTCACTGGAGCCTCAGTCACCCTGGGCTCAGATGATCCTCCCACCTGAGCCTCCCAAGTAGCTGAGTCTATAGGTGCACACCACCATATGTGGCTAATTTTTTAAATGTTTTTGTAGAGATGAAGTTTTGTCATGTTGCTCAGGCTGGTCTTGAACTCCTGGGTTGAAGTGATCCACCTCTCTTACCCTCTCAAAGTGTAGGGATTACAAGTGTGAGCCACTGTACCTGGCCTCTTCACCTACATTTTATTGGGGTTATTTTTTTTCTCATTAAGTTCATTATGGATTCTAGATATTAGACAATTCTTGAAATGCATAGTTTGTGAATACCTTCTCTCATTCTGTAGGTTGTCTATTTATTATGTTGATAGTTTCTTTTGTTGTGCAGAAGCTTTTTAATTTATCCTACTTGTCAATTTTTGTTTTCATTGCAATTGCTTTTGAGGACTTAGTAATAAATTCTTTGCCAAGGCTGATGTTTGGAAGGGTATTTTGTAGGTTTTCTTCTAGACTTTTTATAGCTGGAGGCCTTACATTTAAGTCTTTAATACATCTTAAGTTAATTTTTTTGTATATGATAACAGTTGTCCAGTTTCATTCTTTACACATGGATACTTATGCTCTAATATTAAACAGTAGGTTTAAGTGACAAGGATTTTGCATAATATTTGTATTACTAGTGTAGGGAAATTAGAACACTTAGTCCCAGATCAGAAAATTAAAATATTATATATATTCTTTCTTGAGCTTATGGGCAGGATGTCACTTTGAAGTTTAAAAAAATTATTCTTTTCTGTTTGGAAAAATAATCATAAAAATATATTACAATGTAATTATATGTTATGCTTTTTTATTACTAATTTTCATATAGGAGAACATTGAGCTATAAAAAATAATTTTAAATCTTTTTGAAATTATTATAACAGTTAAGCAAGAAAGAATCCAGGTATGTGAGTGGCTGTTATTTTGATAGAGACAAAATAATACCGGCTACCATTTATTGAGCCCTTCCGATGTCTTCCACCCACCTTTCCCCTCTCCCGAGATGGATCCTCACATCCTCACTCTGTCTCCCAGGCTGGAGTGCAGTGGCGCAATCTCGGCTTACTGCAACCTCTGCCTCCTGGGTTCAAGCAATTCTTCTGCCTCAGCCTCCCCAGTAGCTGGGATTACAGGTGCGCACCACCATACCCAGCTAATATTTGTATTTTTAGTAGAAATGGGGTTTCACCATATTGGCCAGGCTTGTGATCCTCCCAGCTCGGTCTTCCCAAAGTGCTGGGATGATTATAGGCGTAAACCTTGTGAACTGCCTGCTTCTTCCTCCCAAAGTTCTGGGATTACAGGCCTGAGCCACCTCACCTGCCCCCATGTCTTAAATAAGTAATTTATATGCTTTTATTTATTTATTTATATTTTACTTTAAGGTCCAGGGTATAGGTACAGGTCATGCAGGGTTGTTGCATAAGTGTGTACTATATCTGGCATTTCTCCCCATGTTATTCCTCCCCACCCTTCCCACCCCCAGCTGTCCCTTCCCTAGCTCCCCCTAACTGTCCCCAGGGTGTGATGCTCCTCTCCCTGAGTCCATGTGTTCTCGTTGTTCAACACCCACCTATGAGTGAGAACATGCAGTGTTTTTCTGTTCTTATATCAGTTTGCTGAGAATGATGGTTTCCAGATTCATCCAAGTCCCTACAAAGGACAGGAACTTTCATATGCTTTCATTTAATCAACACATTCATTCAACTAATATTTATTATGTACTTAAAATGCTGCAGATATTGTTCTAAATGCTGGAGATATAGCAATAAACCAAACAAGTGGTAGGAGTTGAGCAGAGGTGGGGTCTCTGGTCTTGCTCCATTATCCTGTCCTCCACAGAGGGTTCCTTCTAAACATTAAATTAGATGGTCTCTCTTTTGCACAAATGCTCTACTGACTTCTTGTCTCATTCAGAGTAAGAGGCTTTCCTAACAATAGTGTTAAAGGTCCTGGAGGATCTGCAGTCTCCCTGTCCTACGCCATTTTCTACCACCCTCTCTCTTGCCTGGCCCATTTATGCCATCCTGACCACTTGCTTTTCTTTGAATATGTCAAGAAAATTCTTGCTTCAAAAATTTAATACTTGCTACTTCCTTAACAGATACTCTTTCACTGAAAGGTGCTCAGTCAAGGTTTTGGGTCTCTGCTCCACTGTCAATGTTTAAAATAGCTCTTCCATGACTGTCTTAAAAAACAGCAATGCCCTACCCACACCCATTATTACTATTTCCTTTATCTTTCTTTATTCTTCTCTATAACTCTTATCACCACCTGACATAAGATCTATTTGTTGCCTCAAAATACCTTTGTCCACACCAATGTCCTGAAGTGTTTCCCCAATATTTTCTTTTAGTAGTTTCATAGTTTAAGGTCTTATATTTACATCCTTAATTCGTTTTGATTTGATTTTTGTATACCGTGAGAGATAGAGGTCTAGATTCATTCTTCTGCATATGGATACTCAGTTTTTCTAGCACCATTTACTGATATCAGAAGACATATAAATGGCCAACAGGTATATGAAAAAATACTCAACATCATTAACCAAGAGGGACATGCAAATCAAAACCACAATAAGATATAATCTCACTCCGATTACAATGCTGTTATAAAAAAGACAAAAAAGTAACAAATGCTGGCAAGGATGCAGAGGAAGGGGAACTCTTCTATAATGTTGGGGGGAATGTAAATTAGTGCAGCCACTAGGAAAAATGGCATGAGTTTTTCTCAAAAAACTAAAAACAGAACTACCATACGATCCAGCAATCCCACTGCTGGATACGTAATGCAAAAGAAAGAAAAGCAGTATGAGATATGCTTGATGAGATATTTGTACTCCCAAGTTTATCACAGCATAATCACAATAGCCAAGATAAGGAATCAACCTAAATATCCAACAATGCATGAACGAATACAGAAAATTTGGTATATATACACAAAAGATATTATTCAGCCATACACAAGAATAAAATCCTGTCATTTGCAGCAAAATAGATGACTCTGGAGGACAAAAGTGAAACAAGCCAGGCGTAGAAAGACAATTATCACATGTACTCTCTCACATGTGGAAGCTAGAAAGAGTTGGTCCCAAACAGATGGAGAGTGGAATGGCCGCCGGGGGCTAGAAAGGGTACGGGACAGGATGGGGGAAGAGAGCTTGGTAATGAGCACACCAGTGATACAAATATTATGCAAAATCCTTGTCACTTAAACCTATGGTTAAATATTAGAGCATAAGTATCCATATGTAAAGAATGAAACTGGACAACTGTCATAAGAGAAGACTTTGAATTTCTCCAACACAAAGAAATGATAACTGTTTGAGGTGATGGATATCCCAATTACTCTAATTTGATTATTACACATTGTATGCATGTGTCAAAACATCACATGTATCCCCTATCTATTTACTAATACTATGTATCAATTAAAAAAAGAAACGAAATATGGGAAAAAAGCAAGGCTTACTAAATTAACTTCCAGAAAGACACATGGTAAATAAATGGTGGAACTATGAGTCACACTCAGAACCTATTTTCTCTCTTGGAAAACCATAAGGTTTATAAACTCCAAAAGAAATATCTACTCTAAGAGCCAAATCTCATTGACACTTCTGTTATCAAAGGAAAGGAATTAAAAATCCTTCTAACACTACAAAGAGAAAAGAAGACATGGACAATGATCCATTATTCTTAAGGGTTCATGTATAAAGGTAGGTAGGATTTTGCCTTTTAAGAAATACTTGTATTTGAAGTATTGTGCTCAACTCTTTTGCTTTTGGTGAGTACATAACTGGATATTTTAACATAAGGGTTCTAATTGTAGGGAGAAGAATAATTGAATGAAAAACATGTTACTCCATGCATTTCTATTGTGAGCTAATCTACAGTGAGTCTGGTTGTTGAGAATGGCATACTACAATCCAGATATCAATATTCAGTTTGGAGTAGCTTAATCTAAGCTTTATTATTAGTCAATAGTTTCTTAAAAACTCAAACCTAGGAAAGAATGGCATATGTCATAATGACTTATTTGAATTTTTTTTTTACCCTAAAAAAGGTTCACCTTTGCTTTACAGACCTACTCAAAACAAAGGATCAATTATTTTAGTAAAAGATTAGCACCCTCAGAAAAGTTACTTCTCAAACAAATTCTGGTTTGTGAATTATGGCATTTCACTGAGTTTCTTTTAACCTTCTGAATCTATGATTCTGTTGGGAGTTTGTTGGTTAGGACATAATGTCAGTGAGGACAATGCCATAGATTTTAAATTTCTCTAGACTAATGAAATTCGTATCCTCATAATCAGAGACTCTGTATTCCCTCATTATTTAGGCTACAAACAAACCTGCTGCAACAGCTGTTTGTTGACTTAAACAGAAATTTATTTTTCTTCCATAGATAGTTCAGAAGTGAGTGGTTCAAGGCAAAGACAGAGGATCTTTGAACTTTTCCACGTGGCTTTTGGGTCTTCTTCAGTCATTTCAATTCCCTGGCCAGTGGGAAATGAGAAAGTCAGGGTAAACAAAAGTTGTACACATCACCACTTACATCCTATTGGCTTTATTTTTTCATTATTATCCACTCTAAGCTGCAAGCGAGGTTGGAAAATGTGATGACTAGCTTGGGCATCCATTTCCCAGCTAAAACTCAAGGAGGTCTACCACAGGAAGGAAAGAAGAGAAACAAATATTGGGCATAATTCACAGTTTTTGGCACAACTTGTATTCAGAAAGCCATGCCACAAAAGCCATCGCATTAATGCCATCATTGATGAATTGATGGCAATTAATCAATGGATTGAAGCAGTATTATCACTGGAGAGAAATTTCAAAGCTCATTCATTATTCCAGGTCTAGAGCTTTAGCCTTAGAAATGAAATACCATACGTTATTGCAATTCTAAAATTACAAAGATTCCAGTGTCCTTTTCCCTGAGCCATGTTAGCACTCCCCAAAACAAGCTTTTTGGTATACACTACACATCTATTTTATTATTCTTTATTTTAGATTCAAGGGATACACGTGCTTGTTTATTACATGGATATTACATATGCAATAGTGGGGATTAAGTTTCTAGTGTACCCATCATCCAAATATTGGACATTGTAGTCATATGCTACACATTTAAATACTGGCATTTCAATTGTGCATAAGAAGGAATATAGCACTCATAATAACACTGAACAAGTCAGCAATAATGGTGATGAAATCACTATACACAGTTACAGTGTCTTCCAGTGACTATAAAAGCATGCACGATAATGACAACAATTCCTGGGTTGACCTTTCAGTACTGTGTTATATTGAATCTAATTATTCCCTTCCTGAGCTGTTCTTCCTTATGTGTTTCATCATACCCTAGAGCTTATTTTGGCCCTGACTTGACATTTTGCTATGTCTCTTAACTCATAGTGAGCCTAATTCTACTGCTTGCAACATGTAGTGGGTCAACACTTCACTTGATAGAATGCGATTGAAACAATATGTAAGCTCAATTAAGGCAAAAATAAATGTTACGTGTTGAACAAAATTTAATGGCAAGCCTGCAAAGTGTTCATGGCACCCAGAGAGTATATCTGCATGACATAAAAATGGCAAGCTGCTCAGACGACTCTGAATGGCCAGCATGGAAAGGGTTTTTCAGTGGTGTTCCCTTAAATACTGGTGTTCTTTTGGAAGAGCAGAGATTTGCAACATTAACAAGTTGAATGTCTTGCTCTATAATTTGACTTAGTGTGTGAACATAAAAGATCATACAAAAAACATAAGCATTTTATGGAGTGGATCTTTAAAGGTTAGTACTTTGTATGTTTGGATTAAAGATACTGTTAGTCTTTTAATCTCTCCCAGAAGGAAGAGATTTGGGGATCTAAAATAACCAGTGCACATTAAGACAGAAGAAAGAAAAGCGCCAAGGACCCAAGCAAAGGGAAGTCCTTTTGCATAGATCCCACTAAAAACTGGGAGATTGCTTTTATCAAGTGCTTTCATAAACTCTCCATGCTAATTAGAAAACTAATTCAGGACTTATAATAATGAGAAAATTAAGTCTTCATTATTCATTGGGAAATTGAAATTCTTTGACTTGAAAACTATCAGAAGTTCTTGAGTGTGACAATAACTGCCTGACATTGGACAAGGCACAGGTATATAAAGGTATTACTTTCTCATTTTGAAACTGTTGTAAATGTCAAAAAAGCTGATGTACTTGAAAGTGCTCCACAAACTATTAAGCATATGTAAGTATGAGCTAGCTGTAATAAAGATGAAGTTTCTACTGAAATGTATTTTACATGAACATAACATTCAGCTAAGTGTGTCACACACAAATATACAGCAGGTAAAATTTGTCTTCAATCTCACATCCTTTTTTAATATATTTTTCTTCTGTTCTGTAACTACTTCCCTTTAAGTATATGTCTAATGTCCCATTCTTGCTAACTTTTTAGCTTGGGGATTAGAACATTTGGTGTCTGTGGTTTACTTTTCCCTTGAAACCTCTCAGATGAGAGGAAAGGTACTTACAAGACGCATCACAAACTCTTAGGTGTATCTAGTGCAAAGTAAAACTAAAGGGTAGTGAGATAATTTACAATTCTTACAAACAATATTAACTGAACATCATTTTAATAGAGACATAATTGCTTTATATTTGTGTGTGTATGTATAAATAAAAACATATGTAACTGTATGTATACTTTGAAAAACATAAAACAATTTTGCTTCTCAAACTGATTTTCAAATCTGGAGCATGCATCAGCTAGAGGAGTGGCAGAGATAAGGAGAATTTAATGAAAAATTGGTCATTGATTATAAAAACTTGTAGTCTACATCGTTTGTTATGTGATCAAGGAATTTTAACTCTGAATTCACTAATACTGTTCCTAAACATAAAATATTGATTCAGTACATATATCACTTAATTAAACAAATGCTGTTCACCTGACTAGCATAGAAAACACTTGACAAGATATGATAGGAAATAAAACTTACATACTGACCATGAGATGTTCACAGTCCACTAAGAGACAAAAGCATATAAAAATCCACAATGAAAGAGAGGCTCTAATTCAAAGAAAGGAATAAACAACATGCTATGAAGGGGAAAGAATAATTTGAATGTCAAATTAGTTTATAACATAATTGATGGAAACTGTAAGTTATGAATAGAACTAGGAACTAAAAAATTAGCCTCCACTCGTATCAAGAAACCAACACTTAACTAGATTTATGTGTGTATATATTTATATATAAATATATATTTTTAAATGAAGGCACTGCAGTTACTACAAAGAAGGCATTATTAACTGATTCCAGCTCTAAAGTAATTTAATAGCTTCTTGGTGGGGTAATATAAACAAAATAAAAGACTTAAATCACATTTCAGGACCATGAAATTCCACAAGGCAGATTATTAATTGCTGACTGTATCCTTCAGACACTAACTGAAGAAATGCTCACCTCAGCTGGGGACAGAAACGATGTGAGGACGAGGTGCAATTAAAGTCAGCACTGAACTTTGGGAGTGCTTCGCATAGTAAATCAGGAGGCAGGAGATCATGGGCAGAAGGAAGCATGAGGAAAAACAGAGAGTTGTGTAAATGCTAGGCCGGAAGTCACTCCTCTGTGAAGGCTTCCCCAAGCCATTCTCACTTCTGGTCCATCTATGTCTTTTGCACATTCACATTTTGTTGTATGTATCACGTTGCAATGTAATTACTGATTAGACAGCTGTTTCCGCTACTGCACTGAGTATTCCCTGAAAAAGGGATTATGATCTACCTTTGTATTTCTAGTCCCTCCATGGTCCCTGGCATATTAAGGACACATTTAATTACCCTGAACTGAGCCAGAAGAACTCTGTGGGAAAATAGGGATAATAAGTATGGAATAGTAAATTGGAATGAATTTGAGAAAGACTTTAAAAACACAAATATAAAAATTTTGAACTTTGTACTACAGACAATTTTATTTTTCTAAGTTGAAAAGTGGCCTCAAAAATTATTTGTAACCAGATTCTTCCAGGGATTGCCAGCCTTTGATCAAAATATGTACAGCTGATTTTTTAGTATATGGCCTCTACCATCACTTTTCAGGAACTCAAGAACCATTCCCAAAGGCTAGTTAATTGTGGAGGTCCTAGGGAGTAAATTGCATATGCTTAGCAACAAGCTTGTACATATTCTCTTCTTCTAGCCTTTTGTATAGGTTTGCTGCTCATAAAGTACTGGAGAGAAGCAACTCAACAGCCCTAAATTCCACAGGTTCCAACAGGTTCTTGCTTCTCTCTGTCTTATACAAGGAGCAGACCTGGTCGTTCAGTCTAAGAAGTGAGCCCTCTTCATCTCTCCCGCTCACCCTAGATTTCTCTCCTTCAACTGTCATTCCACTTCAGGTATTCACTCATGCCTCAAGCATTTTCTCTCTTCTTATCATCCAACCTCTGTCCTTAACAAAATCATCATCATACATATTCCTGCTCAGAGTAACAGCTCATGGGTCTACAAGTTCCTCACACCCACCTCCCAGTTGGCTTATTTTAAAATATTCTGCTAAGAAAGAGTGATCTGACAGTGGTGTGCAGATGGAAGAAAGAAAAATAAGCATGAAAGGAAGATGATTCACTTGAAAGTTAATAATGTAGAAATAAAATGATAAAAAAGTTCTAATAGGACTGTGGTTGTCACGATCATGCAGGAGAAAAGATGAATGGGAAGAGTGTGTAGAGTGGTGAGTGACTGCAAATATGAGTGAGAAAGAAGTTGAATATGCTGTGAGCAAATAATAGGGCCGTTTTCTGGAAACAGAAGAGCAAGGAGAAAGCATTATTTTGATATTCAAGTGAATTGGGTTTGGGATGCTGACATTTCAAATGGACACGCTCAGCAGGAAATTGGAAAACACTGGAGAGCATGTAGAACCAGTTGTGTGAGTTGTTTAACAATGTTATAGATTTATTTTGTTGTTCAGGAATATTTTGTGTATTCTTAAGATACCCACGAGAGAGGGCACAAGGAGAGGAGCATAAGGGCAGAATCACCTAAATTCTGCTGTTTTTCCACTGTATTTCTAAAAGTACCCACATTTGACTGACTCGATGTCTTCACACTGCTCAATGTTATTCTGTAAGCATGACATAGGGTTTTTTCCTTCCAGGACAAAGGTACCAGTGGATGAGAACAGTGCCAGGTAATAAATAAATATAATTGTTAGTTAAATCTGTTTGTAAACTAAAAAACAGTATTTCTTATTCTATATGTATTATAAAGAATAATTGTCCATTTTTTTCTTCAACTAAATACTTCTGATTCTTAAGGATTCATGTCACAAATATAGCAAATATTAAAGTTTCCCAAATCTGCATACATAGAACAATCCCTCATCCATATTCAAAGTCAGCAAAAAAAAAAAATCATCTCTGAATTCTCAATGTCTAGTAAAGTATCTGGAACAAATTAAGTGCTCAATGAACATTTATTAACTGTGTGAATGAATTAGAAAAAAATTGGTGTAATTCTTAAATGAGAAATATTTAAAAGCATCCAAAAAGCTATAAAGAAAATTTAGCATATGGTCCTATTTAGAAAATATGATGCAGTTTTTCACTTTGAAAAAAAAAATTAAACATTGTACCTTCAAAATAGATTTTTAAGGTATTTAAAGACCCAAATAGCTTATTTATTTCCAAAAATGAAACTGCAAACATCTGGAAGCAAGATGCAAACTCTTGCCCTTGGAGATTATTTCTTATTTTAAGATTTATCCTCCTGTGTTGCCATGACTACTGACCATGAACTGAAATTGCCATGTAATACATTCTGTCTCCCATAGTGACTGTACCTGAAACCAGTAGTGAGTTTCTAATAATTAGAGGAGACAACTTCAAAGGGGGACTTGACAGAATCTTCATACATTATGTTAAAATCTTCTCCAGGGATTTGGGTTACCGGTTGTTGATTTGAATGTGGCATTAATATGGACAGGATACTTAAATATGGAGCAGGAAATTCTGCCAAAGATAAATTCTTTTGTCACATTCTAATGTGTCAAATAATGTCAAAAAGGAGAGAAAGAGAAACCCCAATTCAACATCAGTTGAATGTGCAAGAGAATGGTTATGTATTTGGTAAATAAATGCTCATCCTCTCAGAGCTCCTAAAATAGTAATTTCTGATCTGAGGCATGTAAATTCTTAGTTGGAGAGAAAGAAATGATGGTGTTCCAGAAAATAAAATAAACCCACTTAGGCATACTTATACCTATAATACCTAATAATTTACATTTTCATTAACACTAGGGTGATCTACACTATTTTTACACAAGATTACCAAACTTGTGAGTCACAAAGGAGAAAGTTATTTGTGCTTTAATAGCATATGGTCTCACATACCTGCATTCTTCCTGAAGGCAGATAGATGGCTACCTTTAGCTAGTGTAATTCAGACTGACTAGGAAAAGGGAAAGACAGAGTGAGATACTGTCGAGTTCATATCTCACATCTGTCCTACTCTATGGGCAGGAGTGATGTATTTGTTTTCCACTGGGGCTAAGAACCATGCATTTTCCAAAATCAGATGTATCTTTTGCTTCTGGAAATGCTGCATTCTTATCTCAATATTTTAACCTAAAAGCAAGCACTAAGAGTACTATTCTAATTGTGCCTCCGCATTGAGTTAGATGATGGGTATGCTATCATAAGCAGGAGGTTCATGCTGTCCTCATGCTGATGGTGCTTCCACAGCAGGAGTGGATGAGATAAGTCACAAAGGGAAGGAAGGAAGGAAGGGAGGGAGGGAGGACAAGTTGATAAGTGTCATGAAGGAAAGAAGACAGGATGCTGAGGTACAGAATGATGGGTGGCAGGGGAAGAGAGGAGGGACAGCTACTCTAGATAGGGAGGTCAGGCAAAGTCCATGTGAAGAAGTGACATTTCATAGGTATCCAAAGAGCTTATATGCTAAAGGCAGACTGTTGGAAGTAAAAGAATAAGAAGTTTGGAGTTTAAATTCTGCATCCTTTATTTAACCTCTTATTAATTCAATGATTATTACATTGGGCATCTGCTACCTGTAAGTCACTGTATAGTGTGCAGGAGGGTCTCTCATAGGACAAAACAGAAATGGGTCCTCATTTATGGCACTTACAGTGTCATAGGAAAGAGAACTGTTAAATAAGGTGTTTCCACTGTGATGTATAGCACTGTAAAGTTGACTACATCATTGTAGAATAAAGTGAATCACAGGAAGTGTGGAATACAAGATTCCAGAGAGGTGAAACTGATGACTGATGTTTGTAAGCCTCAGGACACATAAGCTCCTCCGGGTCCCAGGAGATGTGAGAAGAGAGCACAGCAAGGAGAGGGGAGATTTATAATGCTGGACCTTGAAAAGGGCTTTTTGTGAACAGACTAGAGTTTTACTGAAGGAACCTAAAACAAAGGAGGAGCAGAGCCCTCTTTTCCTCTTCACTTGCTCCCAAATCTCTACTCCCTGCATCTTACATTTGATGTGCGTGCATGTGTGCGTGCGCGCATCACTATTCCCAAAAAAATAGACAATTCTTCTGGGAAGAAAAGCTTTTGCTTCACTCCTTTTGCAAACAAATGTGAAGCGCATTGCATCTTGTCACACTCCAGCTACATATAAAAGAAAATCTAAAGAAAGAGTGAACAAAATACCCCACATGCACTCTGAACTTAACCGATTGACTTGCTCATCAGAATGAAAGCACTATTCCCAAAGCTGGAGTTGGATAAAATGTCATTGTCCTTGACTTTGATCTTTCCTTATAGAATAAGTGAGTAGAAATGTGTATGTTCTCCTGATACACATGTGTTCTCTTTCAATTGAACTTCTTTACTCAGATTATGACCAAAAGCAACACATCCTGTGTCTCCTCTGTGTATAGTGCTCTTGGGCACTGGATCATCCCTGTGGTGGTGTAGACCTCCACACTCTCATGCCTCTGTCTTAGAAAAATAGCCTCTGAGGATCTCTGCTCAATGAGACAACAGAAATGGGATCTAAAAAATATTGCCAGAGTTATATTGATTCTTTTATCAATGATTGATAAGAAATATTCTGTTAAATTGAAATAGTTTATTCATGAGTTTCTATAAGTGATATATAATTTCTCCCAGTCAGTTTAACTCAATATTTTATGATAAAGTTAGAATCCTTGTTTAGTTTGTAAGACCTAGGACATTATGATCTTTAAGTCAAAACAGTGTTCTGTCTTACTCAGGAAAAGTACAAACTAATAAGTTTGATGATAATTAAAAATTTGCTTGAGCAAGGACTTTTTGTTAATTTGAGTATAGAAGCAGTCTGTTACTAATATAGATCGGAGAAGCATAAAAGTATCATAAAATGTGACTTTCCACTACCTTTCTCCAAGTTGTCTCTGAATGGAAAGATATTTGTAATATATAGATGACAAAACCAATTATCTAACAGTAAACTGCAAAGCTCTGACATATTAAAAACTGATAAATACAAGTAGATATGACACTGTCAATTTATGTAGTTCATAATGCTCAAGAATGCACTGTTTTCACAAGAGCAGAAACTGAATCCTAGGAATGTAACCATCAGAGGATAGTTTCATTCTAAGAAGAATCGTCAACCTCCTTTTTCTAGACTTCTAAACTAAAAGAGGAAGAAAAATGGTTTCGAGACTCCCATGTGACTCTCATCATATGATTGCTTTACTATCATTTATTTCCTAATTATTACTGTGTATTGGTTAATGTTTGTTTAAAAATAAAGAGGTGGTATTGAGTTGAAATAGCCATTTGTACATAAGCAAGCCCTTGAATGTGAAGAAAAAATTAAATTCATAATTCATAAGCAAACAATTGAAAGATGACCACGTGCAATTACAGGCTACATAAAACCCTATCAAAAGATTATATGAAATAGTAAGACTTGAGAATTATTATCTATTTATTTGTTTTTGAGACAAAGTCTCTATCTGTCACCAGGCTGGAGTGCAGTGGCACGATCCCAGCTCACTGCAACACCTCCCAGCTTCAAGTGATTCTCCTGTCTCAGCCTCAAGAGTAGCTAGGACTACAGGCACCCACCACCATGCCCAACTAATTTTGTATTTTTATTAAAGACAGGGTTTCACCATGTTGACCAGGATGGTCTCGATCTCTTGGCCTCATGATCTGCCTGCCTCAGCCTTCCAAAGTGCTGAGATTACAGGCGTGAGCCACTGTACCTGGCCAAGAATTATTTCTTAAGAGTTTCACCATGTATAGAATAACTTATGCCAAGAATATTCTAATTCTAAAATTTAAATGTAATATATAAATGTACATGTAAATAGAAATGGAACTTTAAAAAGAAGAATTACAACTTAAAGTAAAAAACAATTATTACTATGATAAATTGACAGTAGAGATTATAAAATTAGAGTCAAGTTATTCATCAGTTGGAAGGATCAGAGGTAAAAGCTATCAAAAGTTATTGCCAGTTTCTGAATACTGTTGCTACTATTTTATTTTTATGAAGATTTATTCCTATATTTGAATAAGGGTACGTAACATTTTGGAGTAGCCATCCTTTAAATATGACATTAACATTATAAAATCCAAATGGTATATTTACATTTCTTTCTACTAGATTCCTAATCTCCCTTTCCACTGGGAAGAGATTGCATTACTATTAAATCGGTGAAAAATTCTGGCCTAAAACAAAACTAACCTTTATTTCTAAACCTCTTCTTTCATACTTTTCTTAAATTAGAAACCATTAAGTTGACTTAAAAGTCATGGTCTTGTAGCTCATGCCAAGCTATTAAAAATCTTACCTTTATCAATAAGTAATGAATTAAGCAGAATAGATAAGAATACTGCAACCTATGGTAACTTGAGTTAACTCTATTAAAATGTATCTTATCAAATATTAAAAAGATAAATACAAGTACAAAGCTAGTAGTTTGTCAAATATAGGAACAGCTTAAATGCTTAAAGAAAATATCTTAGAATGGTAAAGAGGAAGAATTTGAGCCTTTGACATATCAACCATTGCAACAAAGAAAGTTTACAAATATAATAAATATAATATAATAAATATAATACAAATATAATAAATAGAAACTGAGTAATAGCCAGTAGATAATAAAAAGCACAAGTTTCTAAACAAAGATTAGTAGTCCCAGTAGCTCTTGGTACAAGTAGCAGAGCATGACAAGGTGGCTCACTCCTGTAATTCCAGCACTTTGCAAGGCCAAGGTGGTGGATTGTTTAAGCTCAGGAGTTCAAGACCAGCCTGGGCAACATGGTGAAAGCCCATCTCTGCAAAAACTACAAAAAAAATTCACCGGGCATGGTGGCATGCACTCGTAGTCCCATTTACTCAGGCGATGGAGGTGGGAGGATTGCTTGAGCCCAGGAGTCGGAGGTTGTAGTGAGCAAAGATCATGCCACCACACTCCAGCCTGGGAGACAGAATGAGACTCTGTCTCAAAAACAAAACAAAGAAAAGAAACTTCTCTCATGTGACTCTATTTTTGTTTTCATGGCTTGAATCAACCAATGCATTTTATCAAAAGTACTGAGATCTTTATAGCAAACTGAGGAAATTTCAATAGAAAATAGAAAATCTCAACATGTACTCAGAATTTCCAGATAAATGTCTCAAGAAGTTTGCACATTTAAGACATTAACAAAATAAATAATAAAAGTTCTAGAATGTATCTTTTAACAGAAGAAAGATTCTGCTACAACAAATAGGTCTCTCTCTGCACCCAGTTCATATTTAAGAATGCATCACAGATGAAAATGTTGAAAGGTACAATGTTTAAATTAGTGGGACGAGTATGTGTGACTAAAACCTGCACCTGGCTCTACCAGTTACAGCTGTGTAGTACGTCATGTATTTCTCCACGTCTGTATACTTGTCAGCAAAATCAAAGGAGTTGTCTCCTTAATTAAATGCTTAATTTTTTAGTTTTAAGTAGTAAGGAGTAAAAATTATATACATTGAGATAATGTATATAAACATACTTTGAAAAAATCAGACTGCGCAAATATAAGGTATTGTTACTATGTTTAAAATACTGTCAAATATATGAAGTAGGACTTATGTAGCAAAGAATCAAGATCTGGTAACCTAATTAAGATATTAAAAACTAGACTATACTAAAATTTTTTTAATGATATAAACTTGGAGTTTGTCTCTAAAACGTGAAGATTTGACTAGCTATTTTGAAGTCAAGAAGCAGCAAAAATTAGTGAGTGAGTGAATTCTTAATCAAGAAGAATTATGGTTGGTCTTGATTTCCAGACTTACACTGAATGCTTGCTGCTCAGAAATTGGTCTGAGAGAGAGAGAGAAAAAGAAAAAAAGTGAATTAGCCCTTATGGAATTCCAAAAGCAGGTCAGTACCTCCCTTAGCATATCTCAGATTACTCTGGAAAAGTGCCACAGTGAACTGCTGGGGAGAAAGTATTTTGAGGTGTGGTGGCATCTGATGCCACAGCCCTAGCATAGACATACAACAGACTGCCCACTAAGATCCCTGGACATCCGTGGAAGCAATGGGCACTGCCATTTGAATAGGATGGATTTGCTAACTGATGGCTCAGTTTGCTCCCTTGCTAAAATCTAGTCTTGAGTCTAGACCCAGAAGAAACTCAGTGTGGGCCATTTTCTTAGCAGCTGTGGTTAGCACACGCTGAAACCCATGCTCACAAGCACAGGAGGTGAGAGCCCCTCAAGTGCAATCTCACTTGGTTTGACGTCATTGGAAATGCATGTTTTGTGAAAAGCAGGCATCATGTCTGACTAATCCCAGATCTTCTGGCTCTTTTATACAGAGAGAAGTTCATGAGCAGCATTTCTTTTGGGATTTCAAGGAGAAAGTCTTTTGAAACCCTCTGTTTATGACTCAATTTAATGTATTATCAGTATAGAGATAGCTCAGGGCTCTCATTTACGAGTGTGAGCTTAGCTTACACCTCTCAGTGGCTTACATGATACTTTATAAGACATGTACCTATATTTCTTATGCTCTCCATGGTGGTTTAATTATTATTTACACGCTAATAATCAGAATCTCCATCACCTTTCATCTGATTTCTTAATAGGCAGGCTGGCCACTGAACTCAGATTTTCTAAGAAATGACCTTGCTTTGTATTTATAACTAGCTCTGTGGTAATATAAAGATTTACAAGATTGGAACAAAAGGAATGACAATGTATTTAGAACACAGTGAAGGGTCTCATTCACAAATGCCAAGTTATTTCAATGTATCTTCTTAGAAAATGATGGAAGTCTTCAAATATACTGAAAACAAGTTGACGAAAACCATCTCTTTGTTTCCTGTGATGAGAAAATTGAAATGAAAGCATTTCTAGCCTCGATTTGTAATAAACACATATTTCTCTGAATCAGAGCTCTTAAATTAGTACTAATGATGGGCGAGGCTGAAATCTGTATTATGAAACACTTTACCTAAAAAAAAGCCAGCCATCTTTAAAATGGGTATGTTAATGACACTAGAATTATTAAATTGGAGCTATAACAAATGGCGTAACACAGAAAAAGCATTATCTGGAGCTTTCCCTAAATAATTTATTTTCCATTAATGAACCCATTTAAAGTGGATATATATCAGACAATATCTCTCTCTCTCTCTCTACATATATATATATATATATATTTATATCTATCTGTCTATCCATCTATTTATTTACATTCTGGGGCCATAAATAATTCAGAGTACAAGATTATTTTAGGTAAATGGCCTTTCTAATATCTGCTGAAAAAATCAGATATTATTGTTTCAGAATAACTATGAAAAACAAATAACCGTACTCACTATGGCAAGGACTTAACTAGCTAAGTTACAGGGAGAATAGCAAAAAATAGACAGAACCCTAAGCTTCAAAGTCAGATTCTCCCCAGGTATGCTTGGGTTATATGTTTGTTGTTTTGAAGAGATGGTATCTTCTTCAACAAACAACCATCATTATTTTGTTATAAAAATAGATGATATTACTTAAATACCGCTTTCCAAATTACTGTCAGAATAAAATTCTTTTTCTTTCCTATTATTTCCACATTTTTACACTGCTTATTCAGAAAGTTTAAGTTATTCTTCTCTACATGTAATAGTCATGACTGTTCTTCTGATTCTCAGAGAGCTGCACAGCATGAGGGGTAGAATGCATACTGCTTGCCTCAGATGTGCTCGGAGCATGTTTCTGCCCTTGATATAAGTATAAAGTGATGGAAGCACATTATAAACCCAGAGCAATCAAAAGGAATGGATGAATAAATTAATCTAAAATTATATTAACATAATCCACTTTTCCCCAAACATGATTTTTTCCCCATTTCAATCCCTAAAAATTGGGAATTTGATCATTGTTTCTGAATATTATCATCCTTTATCTCTTTTGTTTTACTTTTGAATTCCCATTACAATTTAAAAATATGAATTTGGCAAAAGACCTCCAAGAATGCTTCCACTTATTTAAAGGAAAGTGTGATATTAGTATACAAATAAAGCCTAGATATTTGAGTATTCATATTACCATGTATATATAAGCAGTGACTTATTTGTAAGAAAAATCTGATGTGAAATAAAATGTTATTATTAAGAAAATTCTTACCAAAAGTAATTGAAAGAATACATGGAAAATATGGGCTTTACCATGAAGGGGTCACTTCTCTATAGCCTACAGCCTCACTGAAAAGTATATAGGACTTTTAAGATTTAATGTTATATTAGTCTGCTTTCATATTGCTGAAAAAGACATACCAAAGACTGGTTAATTTCTAAAGAAAAAGAGGTTTAATGGACTCACAGTTCCACGTGGGTGGGAAGGCCTCATAATCATGCCAGAGGTGAAAGGCACATCTTATATGGCAGCAGGCAAGATAGAATGAGAACCAAGCAAAAGGGATTGCCCCTTATAAAAATATCAGATCTTGCCGTATTTATTCACTATCACAAGAACAGTATGGGGGAAACTGCTTCCATGATTAAATTATCACCCACTAGGCCCCTCTCAAAACACATGGGAATTATGGGAGCTATAATTCATGATGAGATTTGGGTGGGGACACAGCCAAACCATATTCCACATAATTATTGCAAAATCCTCTTAATATCTTCCTACATTTCCCCATGCAGCCCGTTCTAATCTGTTCTCCACACTTTTCTAGATGAATCTTATAAGGTCTCCATGAAAATCTGACTGAATCACACATCCTTGTGTAAAATCAAAGGCTGGTGCTGATAGCAACAGCCTGCTTAACAGCATGGTTTATAAGGCTTTTCCTCACATAGAACCTGCTTAATTCTGCAGCCCCATCTCTCAGCACCAACAGACTCTTCACTGAAGCTTTCCTGAATTATTTTTCTTACCTTAATTGTCTAGCCTTATTACTCCAATGTCTTGGCAAATGCTTCTTTCACACTTGAAAACCCAACTCTTCTCCTCTCTCTCTGCCTGCTTAACTCCTGCTCAGTGTTTACCCCTTCTCATGATGGGATCTGACATCCTCCTTGATATTTCTGTAAGATCCTCTGCTCACCACATTCATACTACCTACTATACTCTATTGCCATTATACATTTTGTTTTGCTCTTTTAATAAAATACAATTTCCCCAAGAACAGGGATAATAGAGTTTCTGTTTTCATGACTAACTTGTTAGGTTTCAGTGGAGGCAGTACTGACTAGTAGCTAAGTGCACAGACACTATGGCCAGAGTGCTTGGGTTCAAATCTCAGAGCTACCACTTCTTAGCTAGGTGACTCAGTGCAAGTTACCTAACCTTTCTGTGCCCCAGCGTCCTCATATGCAAAATGGGAATAATAACAGTATTTATCTTATAGTATTGTGAGGATTAAGTAAATTCATATACATAAATGCTCAGAACATGCTTTACATTTATAGTAGCAGAAGCTGTCATTCTGGCTGCAGCACTGCCAGTGTCTGACTCACAGTAGGCGATGCACACAACTCTGTTGTAAAAATTAAAGGATGATGAAATAACAAATATAATGATTTTTCAATTATCCCCTGTTTATTGTCCTGTCTTCTATCCTTTATTATTAATAATTGATCCATTCATTCAACAAGTATTTATTATCTACTCTGATAGAACTGAGGATTATCTTTAAGATATCCACTTCATTTTGTGGAGGGCTTTGAAAAAAAGTACCTGCCAGAAAAATGATAGAATTAGGTAAAAACTCATTCTCCTAGAGTGCTCATAATAATAGCCTCCAGTTAAGTTTAAACTGGGAGCTCTCTGGGGTCTTTCCAAAGGTGAAGAAAATGATTACAACTTCTGATTTTTTTTCCCATTTCCAATTTGTATTAGCTTTTAAACTTCTCTTAGCACTTCACCTATTATGAAATCAAGATCAAAGGCAATTTCTTAAAGAAAAAAAGACATAAACCTACTGTGAAGCTAGGTGTTTCATAAAACTACATCTTCTGAAAAACCACATAAAAGAAGTGACCAAAAGAAAAGATTGAAGACCTCACAAGAATAGTCAGAAATTTCTATGAAATTAGAATTTGTTTTCAAAAAATCCAATTAAAAACAACAATGGACATGATCAAGCGTACCATTGCCCCATTCTGCACTTTAAACTTTCTTACAAAGGAATGTGCTAAGTGAGGCTGCCGTTTTCTATTTCCCATTGCCTTCCATAATCTTTTCTTCCTGTTTTGTACATGTTCTCTTGAATCTTGAACCTTGGTTTTGGGGACATGAGGTTCTGGTAACATTGGAGTGAATGATCTGTATTCCCTGTATGCTGTGAGTGTGTGGAGGCCTTTCTGGAGAGTTACGAGAAAACAGAGGTTAAGTGTCTCTGTCTCCAATTATTTCTTTCTGTGTATCTCTTCTCTTCTCCAATACTTTCTGGCTATGTTATTCCACCAATGTCATATGCCCTATGTCCATGGTGGCCATAATATAGATTCTAAGTTATCTATCTGATTAACAAGGTCTAACATAGCATAGGTTGGCTCTAGGCACAGGTAAAGTAGCCCATGACAGGCAGAGGTTGGGGGCAGGCACTTTATTTTGAGTTTCACTGTATCCCAGCATATGGTGAAGCCCTGGCACTCAGTTTCTACTGGGCGAGCACCTGATACATGCCAGGCATTATGCAAGCTGCTGGGTATTCAAAGATGAAAGGCAGTACAGCCTTTTCATGTTCTAGCTGAGTGACCTGGGCTAGAAAATTCACTCTCATCATAAATGTCTTCATTTTCAAAGAGGACTGATGCCCATTCTATAAACATGTCATACGGATAAAATCAATAAAATTCTAGTACTGTCCTTTGTACATAGTAGGTGCTCAAAAATGATAATCATTATTTTTGGTGATGATAGTGATGATGAGAAGGAGGAGGAGAATGGCAAGTCATCTTAGCATTCCAAGAGCCTAGTGTCTAGGGAGGTTTGATGAACACACGTCTCCCATCGCTAATTATTACACTTGAAATTTAGAAGACAGAGCAAACCATGACTATTTTGTGGGGTTTCTTAATTTTGTACATACAATAGAGTAAGCTACTGAATGATCACAGATGCCACTTTGAAAATGACACCGCTGCTTCCTGCACAAGTGATTCTTGATAAGTGGGGAATGAATACACCTCTGTTGGTGAAGAGAATTTCAGCATAAGAGGAATGTGATTCTCAGAGAAGACACAAGGTACTTTGTATGTTGATCACCCCTAACTTAAAGACAGAGAAGGCTAAGACTCCCCAGAGCTGAAGGCTATTTACACAGAGAAGAGGGACTTTCTTAGAGAAGCTTCCACTGTGGGGATGAGAAAAGCCCTTGAGAAGGTGCTGAGCTTCTTACAATTAACATAAATTGAAAGATTTGTAGGGAATCTTGAATCAATTACATTTTTTCAGTCAGCAACATTTATTGTGTGCTGATTACAGGTCAGAAAACATGCTCAGGCTGCTAAAGAAACAATGATGAACAAAAATCTGGGTTCTCGTTTCAGGCTCATAGGTTAGTGGGCAACAGACAAGGAAGGAATTTTAAAAGTGAATAATCACAAACTGTGACAAGCAGAGGAGGGAAACCGTTTCCTTTGTGTAGGAGATGTTCCTGGCGTCCCACACCACGTTCCCTGGGTCCCCTCTGACTTTACTGTAGCCATGATGGTGGTGGTGGGGTTTCCCATGCGGGCTGATGGCTTTGCATCTCACTGCCCACCCTAGGATCTAGCTCCCCTCAGAAAGGCAGGGGGCTAAGGCACCAGTAAGCAAAACTCAATCACCAGTGGTCCTAGCAGTAGATGAATGCCCCAGCCTTCCATCTTTCTGAGGTAAAATTCTGGAGTGAATTCTACATGGCTCTTTAGAGAGTTCCCTGTTGCCCGCAGAGGTAATGAACCATTGTTTCTTCCTCTCCTTGTCCTCATTCTTGCTGCCTTCTCACTGCTTTTTAGAATCACTTCCCAAGTAACCTAACTGCATCGTGTCCCTGTTCCAGAGGAACTCAAACTAAGATCTGACGAGAGAGAACAGAATGTTGGGGAAGGACAACCCAGATCTGAAGGACAAAGAGGTGCTAAGGAGTCTTGGCACAGGGGGCTGTGTATGCAGACCCTGCAATACGTACACAAGATACTGGCGAGTGTGTGGAACAGAAAGCTACTCAGGTGGCTGGAAAGGAGTTAGGGAGGTGAAGAGTGGCTGCACGATACTGCAAAGGGAGGCAGAAAGATCTTCTCAGCATATTCTTCTAGGAAAGCAAACAGTATATATTGACAGTATTCTGCAGCAGTGAGTGTCACGGGACTTGGAAAGATGAACTTCATGACACTGTATGCCAATGAGCTTCATGTTCTTTCTGGTCCAAGGAGTTTATCATGCCTGCAGGTGAGGTGTTTGTGTATATTCAAGATATAGCCTCTCTCTTCTTTCTTGTCAAAAAACCTTCAGTAACCTGCTTAATACTCATGGTGTTTTTAAAAAACCCAAATTCTTTTTCGCAGTATACATGGCCTCTCAGTCTTGGGTTTGACCTCCATTCTCAGTTATAGCCTCATGGCTGGCCTTAAACAGGCTGCTTAAACTGTCTTTACTCTTCTTCATCTGATAAAGGTATTAACCATTCCACAGAGACATTGTGAATATTATTTGAGCAAATATATGCCTTCAGCAGTTAACTCAGCATTTGATCCGTAGTAATAGCTCAACAAATGATAATTTTTTAGCAGCAAAATAGCAATGTACATATTAGAACACCTATAATTAGGAGGAAAACATGTGCCTAAAAGATTCAGCTAAGAAATTTATTTGCTATGTTCAAGCAGAAAACTCTGTGCCCTTTCAGGGTTATAGGGTACTGAATATGTAAAATTAAGTTTCAGAAACACTTATGTACTCCTAATGAAAGAAGTTGTGAATTTCATATGACCATAAAATTTGCAGATTTTTTTAAGACCGTGGCTCAAATATGTAGCCTTGTGTACAACTGCTCTGCTTTCTGATGGGTAACAAACAATAAAATCTAGTAAGGTTCTCATTCATTAAATGTTCTCTTTGTTTAAATCTGATCACAGCCTGGCATTAGAGTGTGATGGCTTCCGCACTATGCCTGTGCATTTTTAGAAGAGCCCCCTAGAAGATGGCCTTCCTTTTGGGGGTGAAAAACTGATAAGGGAAGCACACTGGGATCCGTAATAAAACACCTTGAATTCTGAGTTTCCAACTTGCTCAAGTACTCTCCAGTTCATGCTATGTCCTGAATTAAACTTGAGTTACTGATCTTAAGCATTGATATTTTATGGCTATGATGCATTTCATAGGGTTAAGATAACTCCTTGAAACAGAAATTATCCAAATGGGAAAGCTTTGGTGAAACTATATGATTAAGCAATTCTGGCCTCCTACAAATTCACTTCTCTTAAAAAGCCATTTTCATTCTTTTGTTGCATATTTGAAGCATCCTGTAAGTAAGCACATTGCTGCTTGAGGAAGTTGCTGCTGGAAAGGCTCCATTTTCATGGTTCATGATAAAGAAATACTGCAACATTATGAGAGAATATTTACCAACTGATGTGCTCTGGAAAACGAAGTACTCACAGCCATTGTGTATGATTTGTGAATAAAATAAAACATTAAAAAGAGCCTTCAGAATATTAGCATATTAATCATATGCTTCCATATGGTGCTTACAGTTTGTCTCCATTGTGTTCATTGTACAAGGACATTATAAACACTTGGTAACCATCATTCATTGCCTTAGCAATACGTAGTTATTCTGACCTACAGCTATGTGAGACAAAGTATGACACTGGTGTGCTGTAAAAATGGAAATATTTGGTTCTGGTCTAAATTTTTAGGTATTGGAACTACTTAACAGGAAGAATATAAATTTCAATACTAGCTAATAATTATAATTTAACAGTAGATTAATAAAAGCATTCTTTTTCAAATCATTTACTGAGCAATAATCAGCTATCAAAATTATGTCATGGGTTGCTGGTCCACAAACTCAATCAGATCTTTGCGTAAATTGTACTTTCACATTTCCGTTCTTGTTTCCAGAGTCAACAGATGTCAACTCTGCAGGCCGGAGCTGACGCGACCTTTGAACCTTGTTTCCTAAATATGGCTTTTGCACAAAGGCATTAGCAAACTCAATGAGTTTATATGTATTGAATTCTTACTGTGTGCCACTAAGCTAAACTCTCAAATGAATAATCTTATTTAATTCTTACATCTCAATGAGGCAAGTACTATTTTCAGCACTATTTTTAAAAAAAGAAAACTCATGTCCGGAGTCATGGCAAACACAGTGTGCTGATGAATGGCAGGAGAGACCCTTGGAGCCAGCTGTCTACATCCAAAGCCAACAACTTTACCCACTGTGCTCCACTGTGTTTTGTCTATATCAAACTTTTCATGACCTCTTTTACTGCCCAAAAAGCCAATCCAGTTCAGGAAAGAACAAGCAGACTGGAACATTCTGCATAGTGCTCACATTACTGCCACATTATACCCCTGGGCACTGACCTATATTTCATCAAATTTAATACATATTGATGCTGGAGTTTATCTTACCAAAAGGTTTTCACACAACTGTATCATGTCTGTCTTATGACCGATGGTAATTTTGAGTTGTCATTGCTTTTAAGACGTATTCTAACTTCATTGTGGTTAAATTTTAAAAATTTAATGTTTTAAAATCAATATAGTACAATAAATATGGCTTAGTGTTGTCAAAGCCCTTTAATCTAGTCTGGGGCCTTACTCAGTAATCTAATTTTGATTTACCTGTCACTAACATATTATCCAAGAAAATAATCATTTATTTCTAACAGAGCTTAATCTGCTTTTTCAAACCATTCATCATGTTTATTGAGTCACATGTGACTCCCATCCAAGCAGCCACAATAAGAGTCAGCCACATCCTCTTTCCAGAATTTCATATACATACATATATGTATCGTGACTGTAGAACTCAGTAATTGGTGACAGGTTTCATGATAACTGCTTTGGTTGAAAGCATTTTTGAACTTTCAATGATTATATGATCACAAAATCTTGATTCCAAGGAAATCTTCACATTCCAGCTGGTTCAATCTCCCACCCTGGGTAGGAATTCTTGGCTATAGATCATCATTCAACCTTGGTGGCTGTGATATATGATACAGCAAATAACATTGTTGATTTAGGTAGGTAAAATGTGATATGTTTTATGTTGCAAAATAAAAGATTCAAAATATTGGGTACAATATGTTGCAAAACCTTCATCAAGTATCTTTATTTCTTGATACATGTGGTAGCAACAGCACGGAGTGCCTCAAGGCCTAGACAGACATCTCAGTGATGACTGTCCCCAAGAGGCCACCACTGAGTCCTCATTGCTGCAAATTAGGCTGGCAAATAATACTTGCCTGTACTTAAAGCGGTATCCTTGCAACAGTGAATCCTGCTGTGCCCCTATGGGTTTCCTTAATAGCAGCCTCTTGAGTATCTTTTTGACAAGTTCTCTTTAGTCATTACTGCAGGCCTGGTGTCTGGCCAAGCTTTACATCCATGCTGTTAGTGATTTTATTATCATGGTCAACACATTTCTGCAATAATGATAAAGTACCAATTATGTAATTCTATATTGTTTTGTTATGAATAATAATAAATGGCTATGAACGGTAATTACACCTAATATTTTTTTATTGACCACTATGCTAAGTGTTTTGTAAATACATTATGTCACCACTTTCACATATTAAGTTTTCATAACTTATCCATAATCAGACCACCTGACCTAATGCCCAAGTTTTCGACCTCACCCCTAACTTACTGAGGAGAAGGAAAGATTATGAAACTTGGCCTAGAGAATTTACAGGAAGTGTGTAAGTTCACACAGCCAGCAATGGTGAAATTCAGACCTATGGTACAAGTCTTGCTTTTGGTCCATAGCTCTTTCTAAAACTCAACATTTGTTGGAACAGATGCAATTTTTGGATATATGGCTGGCTTACTTCTAGAGTAATTAAATTTAGTCTTTGATGTTGCATCCATTTTAATATGTCAGAAATAATACACTGACGTCTGTCTTAGTCTATTTGGGTTGCTCTAACAAAATACTATAAACTGAGTGGTTTATAAACAATATAAATTTATTTCTCACAGTTCTGGAAACTGGGAAGTCCAAGATCAACGTGCCAACAGATTTGGTGTCTGGAAAGGGCCTGCCTCCTGGTTCATAAATGGCCATCTTCTAAGTTTACACAACAAATGTCTAAGATTGAACTAAAAGAATCAGGAATGATTGGTCTGAAAACCTGGGATTCTATTTCCTCAGCTCCTCCCAAACTAAAGCAGTGGTACCAGGTGGCTCAGAAGTCACATAACTGCTACTGACCAACAAAATATTACAAATACAGAATTAGAATGACAAAGCCAGTATATTTGAAAGTAGAATAAAATCCATTCCTAAATCCTACCTGTGTCTATGTGTAAAAGGCATAAACTAAATTTAATTATTCATTAATCAGAGAAAAAGCTATCTAACCAACATCTCAAGAAATAGTAAATTATAATTCAAATTTATATTCTTGTCTTTAAGTTATTAAGGAAAAGGTGGTTTAACATGTATAAAACAAAGGTCAATTACAAAATAAACCAGAAAATATAAAATTTCAGGAGAAGGAATTAGAAAATTGCTTCTTCACTTGATCAGTGCTGGTCCTAAAGAACAACTGAGAAAATAAAAAAATATTGAGGCTATGAGTCAAGATTGACAATTCATTGACATTTACAGCTTTGTTGACACTTAGTAGACTAACGTTAGTTTTTGAGTTCCCCAGATGACAGAATATTTTCTTCATCATTAAAAGCCCAGAGGGCCCTGAATTTTATAGTGTTTTATTTTTAAGAATATTAGTTCTTTTGGCAATCATTTAAAATATCACAGTGTCTCCTGTGAGAGCACTTACATTTTATTGTGTTATATTTTATTGTGTTACTCTCTCTGGGTTATAACCTTTCAAGTCAATTATTTCCCTCTCCCTTCCCTGAGGCAATCTCATCCTGATTTCTATGACCATGGGTGGTTTTACCTGTTCTAGAACTTTCTATAAATGGAATCATGTAATATGTACTTCCTTTTTCCTGTATTTTTTACTCAACATAAATATATTGAGGTTCATTCATGTTAATGCCTTTATTAGTAGTTTATTCCCCTTTGTTTGCCAAGTTATAGTCCATTGTATGAATACGGTACAATTTCTTACTCATTTTTCTTTGATGACCATTTAGATTTTTTCAATTTTGGGGCCATTATGAAGAAGAATGTTTTGAAGATTATTATTCTTCAAGTTTTTGTTTTTTTGGTTGGTTGATTGTCTGTGGACATATGTTTTCATATATTTTGAGTAGGTCCTTTTAATATTTTCTCTCCTCACTGATTTCTTTTAATTAAACATATTCAAGGGGGAAAAAATCCTCAATTTAAAAAGTCCTGAAATATTTCCATTAAAAAAATAAAATAGGAAATATATTTTGTTAATAAAGCCAGGAGTAGCCAATAAGAAAGAATTAACTAACAAACTAGTATTACTTAAAATACACATTATGCTCATCTATCTGTTCTTGCAAGATTTTAATGAGAAAATAGTATATTATCCTTGTCATAACAAAACTGATAATCTGATTTTTGTTTCCTGCACCATGAGACACTCAGGATACTAAGTTAGAACATTTGCCAGCACACATTTTCCCAGTGTCAAAACCTTAATATGTATTAGGAAAAAAGGAGGAAAAATTTAAAAATAGGAAAGGAAGAAAACACCGTTTTTTGTCTCTGTATAATATATGTAAGATATTTTCACATACTTTTTTAATAATAATTGTAATAAGCAGCTAACCAAACACTGGCAATTTACTTTGTGCCAGCACTGTGCTTCATGCTTTGTAGGCATTTCCTCATTAAATTCACAGGATTCATGTAATTTTTCCAAGATCATGAAATTAGTAAGTAGTACAGCTAGCACACAAATCCAGGGCTGTTTGAATCCAGATTCTGAGCTCTTCCCACTATACAAGACTTACTCCCATTTTTATTATTTTTTGCTCACAGGACCTCTGCAAGGTAGCTGTTTCAAAACTCCTTTGCCAGTGAAAACACTGTTGCCTGAAGAGGATACATGATTTGCCCATAGAGTGTGTTACTGTTTCTTAGTAACATACAATTCCTAAATCTATTTCCTAGCCATGTCTTACTTATTGATAATAGTGGTGAGTGAAAAATATGAAGGCTTATCATCTGTCTCTTTAACATGCAGAATTTTATATAACATTCCACAAAAACTCCCTTGTTATTTAACATGAAATAATGGAAAGTGAGAAAAGAAGGACAGAAAGAGAAATTGTCATCTTAAGGAGTCCCTGACAGCTTCAGAGTTATAGCATGAACCCCGCCCTTCTTTTGCAGGGAATGACTGCCCAAGAAAACAAGGTGATGATGTTTGCTCTTTAAGCTGCACTACTGCCTTCTTAGGCTGCCACTCCTTAGTGTGACCATATCTGTGCTTAGACAGAAAAGACAAAAGCAAAGACAGAAATTTTGACAAGAGAAATGGTTCCTAATTTCCTCCATGCAATAGACCCTATTCACGTTAGTCTTGTCAATCAGATTATGCAACAACAGAAGAACAATTCATGTCTTGCCAGAGAAGAATGCTAGTGAAGGATTCTGAAAATCCAGAAGGCTTTTGATGTGACAGCTTTAGCGATTCCACTTACCAACAGTGTAATAAACTAAAGCAAGGCAGTGATAGTGCCAATCATAACAAACAACTCCCTAAACAGAATGCTATGTCCAGGATTTAGAACATGTTGATTATTTGTGTCTTAAAAGAAGCCATTGTCTGACCAAAGACTAGCATTATGAATAAATGATTACAAAAAATAAAAAGACAGTAATTTGTTTCTTGCTAATAAATACTTTGAATGAATGGCTTACAAAAATTATTCAGCTATCACTGACATTTCAATTAAAGAAAACTGATAGGTGGGAGATATTTTTTATGACTTTGAGAACTCATTCCCATGGAACCCACATATACGTTCCCTGATACTTTGTAGGTGACTGTCTACGGAGTATTATTCAGAAAGTACAAAGCAGATGAAACAACTTTCTCCAGCTTCTCATACCCTCTCTCTTTTCTCTTGTTCTATCCCATTACCCCATAAGCATGTGTGCACATATATACATACACACAAGCTTTAACTAAAGGGTACCACTACACAGATTGGTTCTTGGAGGGGCTCCAGCCTAGAAAGTGTTGAGGCCTGGGTGCAAGCCCAAATTGTTATGATGTCTAAAACTTATGTGCTATCTAAAGGAGAAGTGTTTCAAGGGGAAAATTCAAAAGTGCCTGTCTTCCAACTTTAAAGGTTTTATTTGCCTAAAATTAACTGTTTATGTTTTCATCCAAAAGGCTGATGAGGGCACTAAGAAAAAATTAGGTTAAATAATCGAAAAATAAAGATGGCTGCATATCTTGTACGCCTTCATCTGAAGGTGGCGAAAATGAAAAGGTCTTTGATACCTCATCTCATTTGAGCATAGGATTCATGCTGTTCAGTAGAACTTGGGTCCCCGATGAAAACGTTCTGTATTAGTCTAATCCAGTATATTGCCCGTAGCCTCATGTAGCCATTAAGTTCTTGAAATGTGGCTAGGGTAATAGAGGAACTACATTTTAAATTTTATTTAATTTTCAATTAATTTAAATGTAAATGTAAATATCCACACATGGCTAGTGGCTATTACATTAGACAATACAAGTCATTGTCTTATCTCATTGTATTTCACAAATGAAGAGGCAAACTCTGAAATGTTCTGAAATATCTTTAAATGATGTGGCTAGTAATGGAAGATAATGTCTTGATTCCTAGACTGGAGTCCTTCCTAGGAAGTATGTTGCTTACCTTCCAACATTTTAGGAAAGATTATTTGGGCTAAGATTAGGGTTCTAGGAGAGTGAGCCTGAGCAGGGATATTTAGGAGTGGGTAAGGGCATCGCTGATGTAAAAGGGATTTGGAAAGGGAAGGTAGAGAGAGCCAGCACCAATTCCACTGTTTTCACATCACTGGCAAGTACCATTGTTTCCCACGTGGCCAAATCATCATCTCCTGAGACACAGTAGAAAAACATAAAATGCCAAATGCCACTCTCAGAGAGCTGAAGTTTTAAAAGTCTCCTCTGGTCATTCTGATACACGGTCACATAAGGAAACCACTTGCCAAGATCACCCCTTTGAGAATAAACCTGCAGAAACTAGTGGAGGAGTGAAATGACCAAACGAGTGCTAATAAATATTTATTGTGTGGCTTCTAGATGCTACTAAGAGCCAGCACAGCTGTGTCTGTGTTCAAATCCTAGTTCTGTCACTCGATGTGCTACTCAGACAAGCTCTTTATGCCTCAGTTTCCACATCTATAAAATCAGGATAGAAATTATACTTTTCTCAAGGAGATTTTGTCAGGATTAAAGGACATAAAGCACTAACAAAAGTGCCTGGCAGGTAGTACCTATTATATAGATTTTGGCTATTACAGTTTTGTGCATGAGACAAACACTTGAAAAGAAACTGTCAACATAACATAAAAGATGTTCACAGGTACCACAGAAGAGAAGCCATTAGCTCAGCAGGATCTAACGGAAGGACAAGGGGGACTGGAGAGACAGGAAAATCAATTCCTGCATTGTCTCCTTGAACTAGTCCAAGGCAATTTCAAAAGAAATCATTTCTCTGGATGCCAGAGTATCCGTATCTACATTTTTTCTACTTCCAGTCTTACTGTGAAGGATGTACTGAGGCCAACACAATGGGCTTTGTTCCTGCAGTGAACATTGGGTGGTCCTGTGCTGCCCAGGGGTAGCTCAGAGGCTGGGTTTGAGGTCACCCAAGGATGGGCTGCCCAGGAATGAGAAAACAATTATCTCCCTTTCTTTCCCTTTCACAGAAAACTTCAAAACCATCCTGTTGTGGGTTCACATCTGTATGACTTCTATACAAAGCGTGTGTGTGTGTGGATATAGCATGCCTAGGAGAAATTAAGGCCACTGGGATTTCATGTTCCTGTCATGGTTTTTATAATATTTCCTAGGGAGAAATGTCATACTCTGCAATGACCCATCGTAGTTCTTATTGAAACTGAAGGACAACATAATCCTCAATTACACAATAAGCTACTAATTCAGGGAGGATCAGCTTTCATTTGGCTTAGTTTTAAAAAGGCAAGGACTACTGCATTTCACTGATGCCCAAATATCTGGAATCAAAAACAGTGCCTGGTGCTCAGCAGATGTGGTATAAATTTTGTTAAAAGAATGAGTGACTATGTCACTGTGTCTTCCTATTACAGAGGGTAAACGCTCCCTAGAAAAATCCACAGCCATTTCTGAGCCGATCCATTGGAACAGTTATGACTATTGCTTTTAATATTGCTACTGGTTTTTGTCTTCTTTATCAGATGTAAGGTTCATATGTTGAAACACATCCAATTTATTCACTGGTTTATTTTTACAGTTTACCAAAGTACGAGGTGTATAATAGATGCTCTGTAAATACACATTGAAGAAAGGAAGAACTAAAGAAAGAGGTGGCCTCCCTTACCAGGTTAATGCAAGTTTTCCTTCTCTCCCATATGTTAGAGAATTGATCTTCTTTTGAAATTTGTCAGGGCCATTATTAGGAGTTACTGAATCCAGGTGAAAACCTTCTGATAATGGTCTGATTTAAATCTTAAGGGTAGTGAAGATTTTCAGTGCAAAGAGCTACAGAATGTACCAGCAACTCTTATGTGTTACTGATTCTTACAATGGAAACACAAGGAGTCTATGTTGTAGTACCTTCCTTAGTCAACGTCCGCATACTGTCTCATGCTGAAACAGGCACCATGAAAGAGGGATGGCTGGGCGCCATAAGGAGGGCCTGGTTCCAAATCGAATTGTGACAGATTTGAATTCTAACTCTGTTCATTGATCTTGCTTTACTCTAAAATATTATTTCAGGTTTTCCTTATGCTCTTAGCCAAATCTGTCGCTCAGAAGCTATCTTTAGGTCCCCTAAGCATCATGTATTATTCCAATTGAGGGGCTGTGATTTACAGGCATATTTCATTTTATTGCATTTCATAGATACTCCCTTTTTGTAAAAAGATTATAAATCATTCTATTATAAAGACACATGCACAAGTATGTTTACTGCAGCACAGTTCACAATTGCAAAGACTTGGAACCAACCCAAATGCCTGTCAACGACAGAGTGGTTAAAGAAAATGTGGCACACATACACCATGGAATACTATGCAGCCATTAAAAAGGATGTGTTCATATCCTTTGCAGGGACATGGTTAAAGCTGGAAACCATCATTCTCAGTAAACTGATGTAAGAACAGAAAACCAAACACCACATGTTCTCACTCATAACGGGGTGTTGAACAATGAGAACACGTGGACACAGGGAGGGAACATCACACACTAGGACCTGTTGGGACATGGGGCACTAGGGGAGCGACAGCACGGGGTGGGGGACAGGGAAGGGATAACATGAGGAGAAATACCTGATGCAGATGACCAGGTGACAGAGAGCAAACCACCATGGCATGTGTATACCTATGTAACAAACTTTCATGTTCTGTACATGTACCCCAGAACTTATAATAATAAAAAAAAGTTTAGAAAAAAATGGCAGATCTGTGGCAACGCTGCATGGATCAAGTCTATGCAAACTCTGTCTGTGCCATTTTCCCGACACTATGGGCTCACTTCATGTCTCTGTCACATTTTGGTAATTCTCACAATATTTCCAACATTTTCCTTATGATTATATCTGTTATGGTAATCTGTGATCAGTGAACTTAGATGTTTCTATTTTAATTGTTTTGGGGTACCACAAACCATGCTCATGTAAGATGGGGAACTTAATCCCTAAATGTTTGTGTCCTGATTACTCCAACGATTTTCCCTTCCCCTATCTCATTCCCTCTCCTGGAGCCTCCCTGTTCCCTGAGAAACAACAACATTGAAATCAAGCCAATTAATAACCCTACAGTGGTTGTTAAATCAAGTTTAACCTAAAGCTGCCTCCATGTAATTTTGCCCTAAAGGTTTCTTATACATAGTAAACTGTATCCCAACTGGTTGTCTAAACAGATTATTAAGTACTCTTATGCCAATCAGGGAGTTTCGCTAAGTACATTCAGCCAACTGTTCAAATAAGGCAAACACCCCAATCTGTAACCAGTCCAGCTGCTTCTGTACCTCACTTCTGGTTTTGCCCCCACTTTTCTTGTTCTGTCCATAAATCTTCTCGAACCACATGGAAGTACCATAATGTCTCTGAAAGCATCCTGGTTTGGGAGACAGCCCAATCTGTGAAATACCCTCTTTAAAATTAAATTCTGTTAAATTAGAAAAAAAAAATAACCTTACAATGTCATCTAATCACTCAAATGAAAGGAAATTTCATACATCTCTCACTTTAATCAGAAGTTAGAAATGGTTACGCTGAGTGAGAAAAAGACATGTTGAAAACTGAGCTAGGATGAAAGCTAGGAAGCTAGGCATCTTACGCCAAACAGTTGGCTAAGTTGTGAATGCAAAGAAAAGGTTCTTGAAGGAAATTGAAAAGTTCTACTCTAATGAACACACAAATAATAAGAAAGCAAAACAGCCATATTACCAATATGGAGCATGTTTTCGTGGTCTCAATAGAGGATAAAACAAGCTACAACATTCTCTTAAGCCAAAGCCTAATCCAGTGCAATGTCCTATATTCAATTCTATGAAGGCTAAGAGAAGGGAGGAAGCTACAGAAGAAACATTTCAAACTAACAGAGGTTGGTTCATGAAATTTAAGAAATCATGTCTGTAACATAAAAGTACAAGATGATACTCTGGTTTCTCTTCAGATCATATGAATCTTTCTCCTTTTACTAAAAGTGCAAGGTGAAGCAGCAATTGCTGATGTAGACGCTGCAGCAAATTATCCAGAAGATCTGGCTAAGATCATTGATGAAGGTGGCTAAACGATACAACAGATTTTCAAAGTAGGTAAAATAGCCTTATATTATATTGGAAGAAGATGCCATATAGAACTCTTACAGCTAGAGAAGAGAAGCCAGTGCCTGAATTCAAAGCTTTTGAGACAGGCTGACTCTCTTATTAGAAACTAACGGAGCTGGTAACTTTAAGTTGAAACCAATGTTAATTTCCCATTCTGAAATCCCTAGGGTACTTAAGAATTATGCTGAGTCTAATCTGTCTGTGCTCTATAAATGGAACAAAGCATGGGTGACAGCACATCTGTTTATAGTATGGTTTACTGAATATTTTTAAGCCCATTAGTGATACCTACTGCTCAGAAAGATTCCTTTCAAAAAGATTACTGCTCATTGACTATGCACCTGGTCACCAAGAGCTCTGATGGAGACATACAAGGAGATTAACATTGTTTTCATGTCTGCTAACACAAAATCTATTCTGCAGCCCATGCATCAAGGATTAATCTAGACTTCAAGTCTTATTATTCAAAAATTACCTTTGTAAGGCTAATAGCTGCCATTGTTTTTCTGAAGGATCTGGGCAAAGTAAATTGTAAACCTTCTGGAAGGAATTTGCCATCCTAGACGACATTGTGAATGTTTGTGATTTATGGGAAAAGGTAAAATCATCCAAACTGGGGGATGGAAGAAATTGATTCTAGTTCTCATCAATGACTTTGAGGAGTTCAAGATTTCAGTAGAGGAGTAACTGCAGAGATGGTGGAAATGGCAAAACAACTAGAATTAGATGTGGAGCCTGAAGACGTGACTGAATTGCTTCAACCTCATGATCAAACTATAATGAAGAAGGAGTTGCTTCTTGCAGATGAGTAAAGAGGGCTTTTCTTTGAAATGGATTCTACTCCTGGTGAAGATGCTGTGAACATTGCTGACATGGCAGCAAAGGGTTCAGAAAATCACATCAACTTAGTTGGCAAAGCAGTGGCAGAGTTTGAGAGGATTTAATCCAATTCTGAAAGTGGGTAAAATGATGTCAAAGAGCATCACGTGCTGCAGAGAAATTTTTCATAAAACAGAGTCGATTGATGTGGTCAAATTCATGGTTTCTTATTTTAAGAAACTGCCACACACTCAGCAACTGCTGCCCCATTAGCCAGCAGCCATCCACATCGAGGAGACTCTCCATCAGGAGAAAGATCAGGTCTCACTGAAGATTCAAATGGTTGTTAGCATTTTTCAGCTCTAAAGTATTTTTAAATTAAAGTTTTTTCACCGCTGTTTTAAACATCATGTTATTACATATGTAACAGACCATGGCATAGGCTGAACACAACTGTTATATGCAGTGAGAAACTAAAAATTCATATCATGTATTTTATTTAATATTCATTTTATTGCAGTGGTCTGGAACTAAGCCCCCAGTATCTCTGAATATGCCTGTAATTGAGCATTCTGATAATTATAAACTGTGATACAGGATATGCAGGAAAAGTGCAACATGTCAAGAGGCTGTGTAACAGAGATCTGGTCTAAAGGGGTGAGACACCCTGAAAAATTGCTTTTATTGCTGAGAGCTGGAGAAAGAAAAGTTAACCAGGAAAGGGAGAGGAACTGGAGGAGGAGCCTCTGGCAGCAGGAACAGAATGGCAAAGTCCAAGATATGGGAAGGATAGGGGCCCATTCAAAGAATGGAAAGGACAATTAATAGGAACACAGTATAAGAAGGAGTGAGGTGTATAACAAGAAACCAGAGAAACAAAGGGGCTAATACTGAGGTTCTTTACCTTGACACTGTTGATTGACATTTGAGACTGGATGATTCTCTGTTGATTGACATTTGGGGCTGGATGATTCTCTGCCCTTTGCACAATTTTAGCAGCATCTCTGGCCTCTACACACTAGATGCCAGTCACATCCCTTTCCTTCAGTTATAACAACTGAAAGTATTTCCAGATATTGCCAAATGTCCCCTCGTGGGGGTGAGGGTGAAATCATTGCCCCAGGTAAGAGTCACTGTTTTTGAACATGTAGAGCTCTTTAGGCCATATATGGATTGGGGTTTTATAGGTAGAGCATTAGGAAACTACCAAAGGATTTTAATAGAATCCTGTCTTAGAATATGACAGATCTATGGCACAAAAGATAAAGACATTTTCTTTCCCCTATAAAATAATCATTTTACCTCTTCACATAGCCCCCTCTAGCTATATCAAGATAAAAACTTTTATGTGTTATTCTTATAATCTGCCACTAAAATGCATATGCTTAGCTATCAATTATGTTCAAAAAGTACCCAAACATTGCTTTTGAGCATATTGTGTCACGATTGCAAAGTTATAATTATGAATCCTTCAGGGTTCATTACCAATTCATATGTTCACTAGCTTAGAACTTTCAGAAATGTGTTTTGGGGAATCAAATGTATATTATGGCTCTAATTCTGAAAGAGAGATGTTTGGTAAGCTTTGTAACGATTTTTCTTGCATTAATCAAATGACAACCCTTTTTTAGCTAGAAAGGCTCTTCAAATTCTTTTACCATTATTCCTAAGACTCTTTAAATGGTGTATTTTTTTATATTTGGACTTAGCATTTGGTAAAACCAAATGCAGAACACATACTCTGTCTGGCCAAAGGAAAATTGGCCTTGATTCCAGCCTCAGATATTTAAATAAATCATTGCTGGTGGATGTATTTTTCTTCTGCAGATAGAAGAAGACATTGAAGTAAGAATCTTGGCTCAGAGATGGTGAGGAAATATTAAAAAACCATGTTTAAATATGCAACTTGGCTAGGCACAGTGGCTTATACCTGTAATCCCAGCATTTTGGCAGACCAAGGTGGGAGGATTGCTTGAGCCCAGGAGTTTGAGACCAGGTGGGCAACATGCCGAGACCCTGTTTCTACAAAAAATTAAAAAATTAAATAATAAAGCAATAAAAATTATCCCAGTATGGTGGTGCATGCCTGTAGTCCCAGTTACTAGGGAGGCTGGGGTATGAGGATCACTTAAACCTGGCAGGTCGAAGCTGCATAAGCTATGATCATGATGCTGCACTACAGCCTGGGTGATAGAGCAAGACTCTCTCAAAAAGTAAACAAACAAATATACACCCTTTTGGAGAGCTAGTGGTTGATTCTTCTCAAAAGGCAGAACCTCTGGGGATTGGGTGGAGGGAGGGAGAGAGAGAAGGAAAGAGGGGCTAAAGCTGCTGAGGGCAATAGGAGGGAGGAAGGATAATAGAATCCAATGCTGTCATAGAGGGGAGGAACAGAAAAACACTGCACGGTGCTTATTGTTAACCTATTTCATCCCTTCAGGAGAGTGGTGTTGAGTGACACAGAATTCTAGAAGGAGAAATTGACCTAAAATGCTTTGAAGAAAGAATCAGGGAGTAGACTTAGCTCCTGGCATAGGAGTTGGTGGTGCAGAGTCTAACGCACTGCCTGGAAGAAGGTTCTGCTGTGCATAAATGTTCCAGTGACCAACTATTCCAGTTTGCTTGGGCATTCAGGATTTTGAATGCTGAGACATTGGACTTTCAGTGCTTCAAACCCAGACAGTCACAGGCAACCAGGACAGCTGGTGAGCCTACACACAATGACACTCTTCACAGAGGGTCATGGCAAAAATGTAGGGGGCAGACACAGCTTCAGTTGTGACACCACAAGCAGCAGCAGCAATGAAACTAATTTGGGAATGAGCCACAGTGCACAGAACAAGTGCTGCTTGGGTCAAGTAGTTGGCGGTGTGAGCTGTGCTGAAGGTGGCTGCAAAAGGTTTTTATGAACTCTTCTCTTTCTCCTAAGGCCCCACCATGTTACAGAGAGATCTAGGGAGCAAAAATAGGTGGAGAGGTGGAGAAGCAAATAAATGATCCATATTTGAGACTGATTGTACATCTTTCTGGTCTCATCTAATTTTAATAGATACAGATTATTAAAATTATTATGGATCTACAAAAATATATATTACTGGCGGGGCGCAGTGGCTCATGCTTGTAATCCCAGCACTTTGGGAGGCCAAGGTGGGTGGATCATGAGGTCAGGAGTTTGAGATCAGCCTGGCCAACACAATGAAACCCTGTCTCTACTAAAAAAAAAAAAAAAAAAATATATATATATATATATATATATATATATAAATACACACACACACATATTACTAAAACTATTGTTGTACTCATAAAAGTGAGAGCAGTTTGAGAGAAAGGGCAATGTCTTCTAGACCACTGGTACTCAGTATTGTTTGGTGCACAACAGAGTCCAGAGATTTTCTTGAAGATGAAAACAACATATGAACTGCTTCATGATGTCTTCCTGGGCTTTTATACATCTGTTTTCTTAAACTGCTCTCCAGGACACTAGAGCAGCAAGATCAAATGCAGAGAGCAGCCCCAGAAGCATAGATTCCCAGGGAAGCCAACTGACATCACACCCACAGATAGCTGGGTGCAATCCGAGTTGTTGGAAGGAGAGGTTTGGCTTAATGGCACTGTACCTGTTTTTTATTATCCTTATTCTAATTTAAGCCTGGAACATTTAGGTTGGAGCTTGTTTTCCTAGGTAGAAGGATCCCTTATAAAAGTTAGTACACATTTGAAGTCACATGTTCTCGTGATGCTCATGTCTAACAGCAGAAATAGCTGCATATATGAAATAGCAGCCAATGTTGTAAGGTAATGCAAAATTAAACGTGATGGCTGTTGAGAAGAAGAGATCATTAGGAATTAGAAAAACTAGAGATTGTAGTATAGCATTGAAAGATGGCACAGACTGAAAGAATTTTCCAGTTAGGAGGAGAGACACAAGTGAAAAGAAAAAAGGAAATATAGAATAGAGAATGAGAAGACTGAGGTTACCAAAAATAGCTGACACATTTTTCTTATAAATACAATGATTTTATATATAACATACATATTTATTATGTAATTATTGTGTACTCACTGTGTCACAATAAATGCCCTAAGTGACTAAAATTATTCATTAATACTCACAGGAGCCCTCTGCACAAGGGAATTTTATTGGCCCATTTTATAAATGAGGAGAGATTCTTAGAGGGGTTGAGCAACTTGCCGGGAGCCTCTTAATCAGGACTCAAAGCAATGAATCTGGATTCAGAGCCATTGTCCTCATGCAGTAGACTCTAAGTGACCTTGTTATATGCCCAAATCAAATCTGCATGTTGGAAAATTGCAGACAAATATTTTGGGAGAAACATGAAAGACCTTGGCATTTAGGCCAAGGCATATAGACATGGGCGTTGTGAAAACAATTCATCAATCTTGAGGAAATGTAATTCTTGGGAGGCCCACATTGGTCATAGCAGGGTCATTTTATGTGACACACATGACAGAGAGTATCTATGTCTCTGCACTTTTGGAAAACTATAGAAATTAATGTGTCATGAAAAAAAGGTAATGGCTTTAAAATATGAAACAGTACAACAGTGTCTTTCAGGTGTAACCTTAATATCCACTACACATTTGAAACTCAATTTTCATATCTGCTAATATAGTGTTGAGTGAGTTTTCTACAATTCTTTACATACAAGAAAAACCAAAGAGTCAGTACTCATAACGTTTTTGTGAAATACAGATGTTTACTGGTGGTACTTTAAAACTTTTGGGAAGCATCACCTGTACAATGTACTACTTTTGTCAGAAAAATTCCCAAAAACCTGAAAAATGGCATAAAATTGTGGTGTGCTTTTTTCATATTATATTGGGGGAAAGGACATTCAAGGACTGGTTAGAAGAATGTCCTTAGTTCATCTCATTGTTGGTTACTGACAAGAGGTCCCAAACTTTAAGAAGTAACCTTACTGATAGATGTTTGTCCAGTAATGATGAAAATCATTTTTGTTTAGTGAAATAAATGGTGCCAGAGACTTATGATCTGTTGGACTATAATGGAGGCTTTTGGGGGTTTTTTTGTTTTTTTGAGACAGAGTCTCACTCTTTTGCCCTGGCTGGAGTGCAGTGGTGCGACCTCGGCTCACTGCAACCTCTAACTCCCGGATTCAAGTGATTCTCCTGCCTCAACCTCCCAAGTAACTAGGATTACAGGTGCACACCACCACACCCAGTTGCAATCTTGGCTCACTGCAACTTCTGACTCCCAGGTTCAAACAATTCTCCTGCCTCAACCTACTAAGTAGCTGGGATTACAGGTGCCCGCCACCACTCCCAGCTAATTTTTCTTTTAGTAGAGATGGAGTTCCACCATGTTGGCCAATCTGGTTTCAAACTCCTGAGGTCATAATCCACCCACCTCGGTCTCCCAAAGTCCTAGGATTACAAGCATGAGCCACCATGCCTCCATTTTTGTTTTTGTTTTTAATAGAAATCAGCAATCTTATCCTAATATTTCTTTGCTAAATCTCCTATAAATATCCTGCCATTTTAAATATTTATGAGCTAGTCATAACACTTGTTGGTTCCCTCATAAATTGAAGGGTTAAAGTTTTTTAGAGTCATGATTTTTATCTTCTTATAATTATATTTTAACACTTTGAAAATATATTTTGGTGGCACTTGCCTCACATCTGTAATTCTAAAAGACAGAAAAAGGACACCCTCTGACTGTTGGTATGGATTTAACTCTAGAACTTATGAATTTATTTTCTCTAGTTTTATTCATTAGTTTTGGAATAAGTGTGTAAAATGTCCTTAAAACATCTCATTCTGAAAATGTTGCTCTGTCTTTTTACTTAAAATGATCTTTATAGCTGGTGGGAAAATCATGGTGTCTGTTGTGAATGAGAAATAATGAAAGTGTCTTGTGGTGGCAGTGTGCCATCTGCTTGTACAGTAACAATCTACTTTAACATACAGTCCTCCGATTCCACACTTGCAATTCATCAAATTTTCTGACTTGCCCTTATAAAAATCAAATTCTAGGAATTTGGCAACTTTGCAGCACCTATAACAGCACTATAGTCTTTATCTGTACCCTATTTAAAAGATAGGAATAAGAATTTTGGATAACCAAGCCCTTTCTCTTCCAGGAAATAATGTGAATAAGATGACTCCAACTCTAAGAACAAAAAGAAACAAAAAACAAAACAAAAGACCTTTAATGAAAAGATTTTTAAAGGATTTGACATTTAGCTAACAATGAAGTTCAAATTTAAAACGTGGCCAGAAATGTATATTTGGGTTAAAAAAAAAAAGAGAGAAGAATTTAATAGACTTTAATGCATGCAAAGATATTCAAAACTATTAGAAGGAAGAATTCCAATGAGACAAATTAGAATAAATTAAAATATTATTCAACAATTCAATTAACCTTTCAAAATTGCAGAGGAAACCAAGTAGTGTCATATGGTGTTCATATTACCTTAATAAAATACTATATACATATATACGGTGCTCAAATTATACCATTAGTAGCATTTTTTTCTGGAGTAAATTCTAACATTATTGACACTCAGCAGTGACATTTACTATATGGAAATAGAAAAGTTCAGGATAAACCCATTCACTAATAATCTGGGGTATTTTACCACAAATACTCCAGTTTTATTTATGTATGTATTTATTTATTTTGAAAAGAAAAAGGGAAAACCACATAAATAGTTGATGAAAGCTTCCAATTAGTCACCTTGCAGCAAAAACGCATATTACAGCTTGTCATTAACTAAGACTGTTTGCGTTCATAGGTTGAGCATATCCATATTATCAGCATGAATAATATGTACAGTTTTCTCTCTAAAAACATTTCTTTCCAAGACCCAAGAAATAGAACTCTTTTCCTCTTTGCAGCAGAGTTCATTAAAAGGAATTCCAGCTCAGTACTGTCCTTACTTTCTCATCTGAGATAACTAATTCTGTCTCACTTATGTTACAACCAGCATTCGATAGTACTTCTCAAACTAAGAACTGGAGGAATTAGGAAATTTTCCAATTATATCCACTGTAACGTGAGGAAATTGCTGAATATACTTAATTCTTCATGTAAAAACATGCCTTTTTTTCCCCAAAGGAAGAGAAATAGCATTAATGAGCACTTAACTCTGAACCAGAGATTGAGATATTTTACGCTCTTTGGAGCTGTTGTAATTCTAATGTTGGGACTAGTGGGGTGAGGCATGGAGAAGTTACATAACCTGTCCATGGCTGTGACATGTAACGCTGTGACTAAATGGCAAAGCTAGTGAGCAACCTCAGGACTTCTAGCTGCAAACTGCATGTTTTTTCAACTGTACCATGCTGCACTCAGTTCAGTGAGCAATACATCAATCTCTGTTTACTCATGACCAAAGTTGAACTAAGGTACCTCTAAAGAATATTGGACAGTCTAGAAAAAGACTTTTTGTCATGCTTTGTATTCATCCTCTCCTAGGAACATTTGAAATGTGACATGTCTAAGTGCATTCTAACAGAGAGGGTAAGAAAAAAGCATTGTTTCAAGAACAGATGATCCTCATTGCAGAAAGCCTGGTGAAAACTGTCTCCAGCCCTCCTCTTTTCCTAGTTCTCTAACCACCCCTTCTACTTCTGTTACTTCTTTTCTCTCTTGGCTTCTGGAATGTAATTATACATTTCCCTGGAATCAAAGACTCTGAGTTCATACTACCAAAAAAGAAAAGAAGACAAATATAAGACCTTAAACGTAAATAAAATAGAAAAAAGAGTGAAGCCTGATAGATGAGGACGTTACCCATTTATTTATTGAACCTGGAGATATGAATAGGAAATAATACAGTAGAATATTAAGACATGTAGACAGTTAACTAATCATGCTATAATATTATTAATACGCTAATATAGATCTACACAAATTATTTCAGGTGCTCAGAGGCAGTAAAAGTTAGTTTTGCTTGAAGGGGTCAAGAGATTCTTCAGAAATACATTAACTGAGCTACATATTGGACAACCAAAAGAGTTTTCCCAGAGAAGCAGGTGCAGGAGGCATTTCCAGTAGCTGGAATAAAGTGAGCCAAGGCGTAGAGAAATATGAAAGTGCAAAGAAGGTTAAAAAATATTGATTTGTTCCTTACGTTAAAAAGTATTGATTTGTTCCTTGTGTTAGAGGGTACATGGGTTAGGGTAAGGAGTAGTTATTTAAAGATTTGCTGTTCTTGAGAGTTTGGATTTATCCTGTGATCAAAAGAGGGCCAAGCATTGAAACATGGAAGGGCATGCCTTTAATGCTGTGAAGGACTGGATGGTTTTTATCTTTCTAGGAAGATTTCTTACATGGTATTAGGCACATTTATGTGATGACTTTAGGGAAAGAGTTAGCTCTCTCAGTTGATAACTGAAATGTAGGAGAAAGTCCCAGTCTTCCCAAATTCACCCATATTTTCCAGAGCAATTAACTAACACCTGCATGGCCATCCCTTCAATACATTGCTTTTCGACAGAAGTATTATAGAGGCCAACTCTATGCAGTGTGCATACCCTATACCCCATGGTGATCAGAGTCAGCCAGGTACCTGTGGTGGCCAGCTCTGTCCACATCCTTTCTAAGCCCAAGGAGTGTCCTTTTGAAAAGTCCAAACAAGCCCAAGTCTATACATGAGGAACTAAATATCTTGCATTGCAGCACAGAATATAACTTGCTGCAATAAGACTTGAGTCTAAGTTTTCACTCAACTACTTACTAGCTGCGTTGGGTATGTTACTTAACTTCTTTGAAGCTGGGCTTCTCATTTTAAAATGAAAATATTTATCTTGCAGGGTTCTTGTGAGAATTCAGCATGATAATGGAAATAGCATATTCTCAATAAATGGTACCTCTGCTGCAGGGGCTTAATTTTCTTTCCTTCTCCTTATAAAACATTACTCTCCATCAGGGAGAGAATCACACGAGAGAGAAGAAAGCTTAGCATAGTATACATGCTGATTGCAGCTTGGATACAGCATATTTTCTTTACTTTCCTGAGATTTCCTGAAAACAAATGACATTATTCCCTATCCCTTGCTGATTAGTCATTCACTGTTGAGAACAGTCATGTTGCTATGTAATAACATGAAATAGTCAATTGCCTAGTTGGAAGCTAAGAGATTTATGCCTTAGTGAAGCTGGCAGACAAGCTCATAATTTTCCATTTCCTCTGAGGGTTTTTTTCATTTTCTTTGATTATGAAGCAGAAGCAGAATATTTTCAACATTAGATCATTTTACACATGTTAACTTATTCAACACCACCAAGGCTTTTTGGCAGACTGAAATTTGTTTCTCTGCTTTCAATTAACGATGGTGAGATTTGCCTGAGACTGTCAACTGACAGTTCACTGGTATCTCTTGGTTCCAATTAAAATCAGACACTATTTTGACAAAGGTCACCTTTGAGTACTTTGTCTTCCTCCCATTTATATGTATAACTCTATGTGCAGAGTTTGGGTTTAATTTGTACTTGTTGAGTAAGTAAAAAAAATCCAAGATAGACATCTGGGTCATCAGCTGTGTGTGCTTGGGATTATGTGATGATTGCCTATTTTCCTATCTGAACCTTTATTAGATCAAGATCTTCTTGATGGAGGGGACCATCTCAAGTACTAGTACAGATAGAAGGCAAATTTAAAAATTGTTGGAAAAAATGTATCATTATATCTATGACATTTTGCATCTGCATTGTTTCCTGGAGGTGTTGTATCATTTTAGCATTCTTAGTGGGTTGGATAGGGTAAACCATGGTAAAGCAAAAATTCAGAGAATGTGGTCAGTGAAATGAAGAGGAACCATGCTAAGGACAGTCTCAGTGCACACTGGAACCTGGAGATGAACTGTCCTCTCTCCAGGCTCCTCATTCCCTGCCAACAGTATGACTGTGACTCTTGACATCTTAACAGGAGCTGCCAGGAAGATAAGTAGAAAACAGATTGTAATAGAACCCACACTCCATTTCGTCCTGCCCCACAGTTTATTAGTTTTGTTCATACTCAGAAAAACTGAAGATATATCCAGGTAAGTGTGGGACCTGAAACTTATGTAATTTGGGAGTAGACCCTTTAAGAAAAATAATACGAAATTATACAAACAAAATTAAGTATGAAAGTTGTTATTCATTAATGATAAAAAATAATTCATTAAAATTACAGACATTAGCAAACTGACCAAAACAACAAACATCAGAACATCCAGAAAAATAATGTAACACTTTAATTAGTTAGCAACAACTTCCTTGAACAGAAATAACTGCCAACTCAACCAATACATCACATGAAATCCAAACTACATGCATCCAGGATTCAGCTTCCACTTAGCCATTTTTCAAAAATGCCTCCAGCTACTCCAGCATGACAGGATAGCAGGAGAAATAATGACAGAAAAGAAGCTGGAGTGAAAGAGATCACTGTGGTTAAAGCACTGTGCTTTGTCAGAATTTACAATATCACAGGACTGCAATTACATTGCGAGGTCCCTTCTGGGACTTTAGAAGAGACTGGACAACTGAGGGGCCCTGAAATTTCAGCTCCATCAGCTTCACAGTGAGTCTGCCTTATAGTGAAATCCAGGTGACAATTTTTCTGCTGCCTAATAACAGGGGTCACTACCTAAGAATTCTCAGCATCTCAAATAGCAGTTAGTCAAATGGAAAACTCAAAAGCCTTCTTTGTCTATTATAAATGTTGCTAGCTTTAGTTCCATTTAGAAATTCTACAGTATGCATGCATTTATTCATTCAAAATGCCAGTAAGTCCATGTAAAGAGTGTGTGTGTGTGGTGTGTATGTGTATACACACACATAGCATTCATACATGTGAGGCAATGGTAAAAATAATAGAGAATCTTAGCCCTCAAAGGGCTTACTGTTCATGGAGGATTACAAATAAATAAATATCACAATACAAAGTGATTAAGTGATATTACAAGAAAAGTACTGCATGGCAACCTGTTGGAGGGATACCGCTCCTCCACAAAGTCAAATCCAAGACTTGAAGAATAAATTGGGAGTTTTCCAATGAAGGTAGAAAGTAAACGGCAACAATGTAAAACTCCTGACAGAAATAACTGAATGTAACAGAGTTCCTGGCTGACTGAAAAATTGGGGAAAAAAAATTAGATGACTAAATTGTGCTATGTGATGCAGGAATGGTATTTAAGGGCATCAGTTTTGTGGAGAAATGAGAGTGGGAATGATTATAGGTATAAGATCAGGCAGAAATTTATGGGCCATATGAATGGGTGGGCTTTCCCCCAAGAATATTTGGGAAATCACTAAAGAGTTTTAAGCAGGCAAAGTCCTGATAAAAGCTGTATTATTCTGTATTATTTTTATTAAAAAGACCACCCCCAAATTATGTATTTTTAAAAAGGTGGCTCTGACTATAGTGTGATTAATAGTTTGACTGGGATTCTATTAAAAGCAATAGAGATCAGTTAGGTGGTTTGTTTAGCAATCTAGACAAGAGGTAATAGGGGATAAGTTCAACTGACAGGTTATATCACAACGGAACTTAAGAACATAGGATGAAAGTGAGAAAGAAAAAAAGAACAAGAGTGCTTTGCCTAATATTAACAACTTAAAAATAGTTTCATTCATATAAGGACAGTATTTTTTTTTCAGAAGCATGACTATAAAAGAAAGGAGCATGGAAGCTGGAGGCAGACGTGGGTTTGAGTGGGGTTTCATTTTTGTAGGAAGTAAAAGACCTAAGCATATTTAAATAATAGTGTGAAGAAGCCAATAGAAAGAGAGAAACAGAAATAGCAAGAAAGAAGGATTTATCAATAGAGCGAGGCTCCTGTGAGGGTTGTAGGGGCTGGGACCCAGATCACTGTGCAGTCCAATAATCTTAGACTGGAAAAGGAATGTCTGTTATCGTCCAGAATGAAGGAAGGATGGTGGTTTTATAGGCTCCTCAGTGAGAAATAGAGGGCTATCCATTTCAGTAGCATCTAGTTTCTCAGTGAAGTAGAAGGCAAGGCAGCACACAGGGATGTAGGTTTGAGGAAAATGGAGGTTTGGAAAAATAAAATAAACCCTGAGCTTTGAGGGCCCTGTTGGGGTCACTGACTAGTTTTAATGGTTCTTGTTTCAATAGTTCTATTATTTTCTTTAGCAGGATTTGGCAGTGCAGATTTAAATAAAGAGCAGGCAAACATTAAGGTCTAGCCTAGTTTGGAGTTTTGCTAAGAAAGTGTAATGGATGGGCAGAAGAGTTTTCTTAATTTGCTTATTAAATGCAGGAATAATGGGTAGACAGTGGTTTTTTTCTTAGAAATAGTTCACCATCCTGCCCAAGTCCAGTATCTTCCATTTTCTTCTTGAATTTGACATCACAAAATTATATATTTAATAGATCCCCTTAAGCCTAATAATGGCCCAAAAGAATTGTAGCAGCTGTAAAGCAAATTTAATTAACTGAAGTCTGATTTAGTGAGGCATATGCAGTGGAAACAACCAAGAATCAAGAATCTGTTGATTTCTGGGAATCAACAGAAAAGTTGAAGTTATGCTCCTTAAAAAGGAAAAAGAATATTTACAAGTGTTAGTAGCAGTGGAGAGATTGTGAGCAAGTCGTGTCTTGTGTCTTCTTACAAATGAGATGACATTTTGGGAATTTATAATCTAAGCTATACATTCTAGAGGGATGTGTCCTCACTTAACATGAAAGTGAACTCTCATTAATACATTTGTGCTTCAACTTGGGCATGTTTTCTATTTATGTAGCCAATTCTAACTCAATGCATTTTTTTAAAAAGTGAATACATAAGTGATACATAAGTATTAAGTAATGAAGATACTCTTACTCTAAAATATTCAGGATATAGAAGTATATAGAGTCAATATTTTTTCTCTGCTCTTCTCCAATCTTACTCTCCAACTCCTCCAGAAGTAAAATTAGTATGAACCCTACCTGTATTTGTAAATTTTCTCTAATCCCAGTGTTGGCAATTTGTGTTCTAAAAGTGTTAGCCCAATTTATATGACCACAGAAAATATGAAATTTGCCCATACTTCAATTTTGAATGTTACCTGTTGACTTTTAATATTATTTTTAATTTTGTCAATCTGATGAGAAAAAATTGTATTTACCTTTCCTTGACTACTACTAAGATTAATCATTTTAATTTACTTGTATGTACATTTATATTTCTTCTGCATATAATTTTTGTTCAGTCTTTGTCCACTTTTTCAATTATATTGTCTTTTTTCCTAAACACTTAAAAAACATTATACACTGTGAATATGTATCTGCACCTTTTAAATAGATAACAATAAATACATTTATATCACTGTCTTGCTCAGTGTGGTGCTTTTTTTACTTTGTTTATGATATTACTCATAGCTCAGCAGTTTTTAATTTCAATATAGCAAAAGCTCAGCTTTTTTCTTCATGTCTTTAGGTTGTAAATCTTATATAGTAAGGACTTTCCAACTACCAAAATTACAAAACTTGTCCCCTATATTTCTAATATTTAACCTTTTAATGTGTTTGCAATTTATTTTCATACGTGCTGTGATTTAAAACCCTTTTTTCCCTTGCTTGGGTTGCCAGTCATCTCTGTGCCATTTGTTGAAAACTCTCTTTTGCTCACTGATAGAACCAGTTTTCCTTACCATAAACTAAATGTCAAATACAAATGAATATTTTTGTGGCTCTCTTGTGTTCTACTAATTTGTCTGTTTCTAAAATAATACTTTAATGATTTAATCTTTCTAGCTTTATAATATGTTTTCATATTGGGTAGAAATTGTTCCTTATTTTATCCCAAGAAGTTTTCTATTTCTATATATTTTTCTCAGATGACCTTTAGAATTATCTAAAGTTTTATTGATACTCTTGTAATTTTTGTTGTAACTTATTAAATATATAATCTATAAACTTATAGTGCCAATGTATAATGTTAAAGTAGTAAACCTTACTTTTTATGAACATAGGAGGTTTCTCTATTTACTCAGGTATTATCTTTGTTCAGTTAAGTTTTATAGCTTTACTCAAACATTTTACAAATTTCTTAAGTTTATCTCTACTTATTTTGAATTCATTGTTACTTTAAATATTTTGATTGACTATTGCTGGTGTATTGGAAATTTAACCATTCTTATTTATATCTGCTTTCCTTGTTGAACTCTCTTCTCAGCTGTGAAAGCTTCTCAGTTGACTCTTGATTTCTAAGTAGGCAATCATGCTGGCTGCTAATAATGATATTTAGAGCCTTTAATTTTCCTATCATATTGCATTATTAAGATCTCTGCTTAAATAGTAGTGGTAATAGCATAAATTCTTGTCTTATTCCTGATTGTACTAGGAATGTTTCAAATGTTGCAACAATACGATGCTTACCATAGATTTATAGTAAATAGCCTTTTCAAACTAAGAAAGTGTTTTTTCCCTTTGTTTGCTAAAATAGATTTTTTTTTTAATTCAGGCATGAGTATAAATTTTATTAAGTAGTTGCATTAATGAATCTAGGGGATTGTCCTTAGAATCTTTCTAGGTAAAGCTTTTCTGAAGAATTACACTTGGAATTTTTTCAAATGTTAAATAATTCTTTTATTCTTGGAATCAGTTCACTTCTTTATGTTTTACACTTTTGATATCTTTGTATTCTATTTATTAATAATTTATTTAAGACTTTTCACCTCCTTTTATAAATGAATTTTAACCTATTTTTTTTAGTGCTATTTTTGTATGGCTTAAATATTAGTACAATGCTAAACTTTTTGAGTGAATTAAAAGTTTCTCATTTTTTTTAAAGCTCTCTATGCTTTGGGATAGTGCATAAAGTATTAAAATGTATCATTCCTTGAAATCTATTCAGATCTGTTGCCTTCTTTTGAGAGTAGATATTTTTACCACTTTTTCAATTACTTTATTACTAGTATATTTTGATTTTCTATTTCTTTGTGATTCAAATTTAGCAATTCACATTTTCCTAGAAAATTGTTCACTCTATATTCCAATCAATTGTTTTAAACTAAACTATTTTATAATAAAATAGTATAATGATTCCATCTACGTCATCGTTTTCATTCCTAATATAGTTCGTTTGCATCACCTCTTTTCTCCTTAGCCAAACACTTCAAAGATATTATAGTTTGTCTATATTTCATAGAATCCACTAATCATGTTAAGTCTACTGTTTTGTTTTCTACTTAATTTGGTTTTGCATTTATATTTTTAATTACTATTCTTTAGAGGATTTTATTAATCATGTTTGACTTCTTAAATGTTTAGTTTATTTTTCATCTTTCTGCATATTAGATAAGCAATATAAAATGTTTTTAATATTACCTTAAGCACCAAGGCTATAAATATTTCTCTGAGTTCTGTTTTGATTGCTTCAAACAAGTTTTGATATTGCAGATTATAAGCATACATCAGAGATATTGTGGGGTCAATTCCAGACCACTGCAATAAAGTGACTATTGCAATTAAGTAGTCAAACACTTTTTATATGGTTTTCCAGTGCATCTAAAAGTTATCTTATATTATGCCATAGTCTATTAAGTATGCAATAGCATTATGTATAAAAATTAATGTGCATGCCTTAATTAAAAATACTTAATTGCTAAAAAATACTAATAATCATCTAATCCTTCAGTGAGTCCTAATATTTTTTTTGGTAAAGGGTCTTGATGCCATGCTGATGGACTGAGTCTTAGTTGTTGAAAATTGGGGTGGCTGTGTCAGTTTCTTAAAGCAAAATAAGAATAAAGTTTGCTGTATTGGTTGTTTATTTTCTGAAAGAGTTTTCTGTAACATGCAATGCCATTTGATGGCATATTCCTCACAGTAGAATGTCCTTCAAAATTGAAGTCAACTCTCTCAAACCCTACCACCTGGTCAGATAAGTTTAAGCTTCTTAAGTCTTTTGTTGTCACTTCAACAATGTCTACAGCCTCTTCACCAGGACTAGATCCATCTAGAAAACCACTTTCTTTGCTCATTCATAAAAAGCAACTCCTCGTCTATTATAGTTCAATTCTGAGATTGCAGCAATTCAGTCACATCTTTAGGTTCCACTTTTAATTCTAGTTCCTTTGTTGTTCACCATCTCGGCAGTTACTTCCTCTGCTGAAGTCTTGAATTCTTCGAAGTAATCCATAAGGATGAGAATCTGCTTCTTCTAAACTTCCATTAATGTGGATATTTTGACCTTTTGCCATGAATCATGAATATTCTTAATGGCATCTAGAATGGTGAATCCTCTCCAGAAGGTCATTTCAATTTTCTTTGTTCAGATCCATCAGAGAAACCACTGTATGACAGCTATAGCCTTACAAAATGTGTTTCTTAAATAGTAATACTTAAATGTCAAGGTTACTCCTTAATCCATGGGCTGCAGACTAGGTACTGTGTTAGCAGGCATGAAAACATTATTAATCCCCTTGTACATCTCCATCAGAGCTCTTGGGTAACCAGGTGCATTGTCAATGAGTACTAATATTTTGAAAGGAATCTGTTCTTCTGAGCAGTGGATATCAATAGTGGGCTTAAAATATTCACCCAGCAATGCTCTAAACAGATGTGCTATCATCCATTTATAGCACACAGGGAGAGTGGATTTAGCATAATTCCTAAGGGCCCTAGGATTTTTGGAATGGTAAATGAGTACTGGCTTCAGCTGGATTAGCTCTTCACAGAGTTCGTTGACTTTTCCTCTTTAGCCATGAGAGTTTTGGGGTTTTTTGGGGGGAGAGGCTGTTGTTTTTTGAAGACAGTCTTGCTGTGTCACCCAGGCTAGAATGCAGTGGCATGATCATGGCTCACTGAAGCCTTGACTTCCTGGGCTCAAGCAAGTCTCCTACCTCAGCCTTGCCAAGTCTCGAGTAGCTGGGACTACAAGAACATGCCACTACACCTGGCTAATTTTTATATTTTTGGTAGAGACAGGGTTTTGCCATGTGGCCCAGACCAGTCTCCAACTCCTGCACTCAAGTGCTCCTCCTGCTTTAACCTCCCAAAGTGCTGGGTGTGAGCCACCGCACCTGACCCACTATGAGAGTTTTATACGGCTTTGTCTTCTAATACAGCATAAGGCTGTTTCATCTACATTGAAAAACTCTGTTGTTTTGCATAGCCATGTTCATCAATAATTGTAGGCAGATCTTCTGGATAACTTGCTGCAGCTTCCCTTCTAGCACTTGTGTCCTAACTTTGCACTTTCGTCATGGAGATGACTTTTTTTCTTAAAGCTCATGAACCAATCTCTGCTAGCTTCAGACTTTTCTTTGCAGCTTCTTCACCTATCTCACTCTTCACAGACTTAAAGAGTTAGGTCCTTGCTCTGGATTAGACTTTGGCTTAAGTGAATGTTGTGGCTGTTTTGATCTTCTATCCTGATCACCTGGACTTTTTCCATATTAGAAATAAGGTTCTTTTGCTCTCTTTTGAATCATTTGTGAACATACAAATGATAACACTTTCAGTTTCTTCCAAGAACATTTCCTTTGCATTCACAACTTGCTCACTGATCATAGATCACCACTACAGATATAATAATAACAAAAGAGTTTGAAATATCGTGAAAATTACCAACATGCAATATTTAGACATGTAATGGGCACATGATGTTGGAAAAACGGCACTGATAGACTTGCTCGACGCACGGTTGCCACAAAACTTCAATATGTAAAAAATGGAATATCTGCAAAGCACAATAAAACAAGGCCCCCTGAAATGAGGTGTGGCTGTGTTTCTAAAAGTTTTTAATTTCAGCTATTAACTTCTTATTTAATATAAGTTACTTATGGGGTAATTTATTAGTATTATTTTAAATTTTACCTTTATTACACTCTGCCCAAAGAATATAACCATTTGGGACTTATCAAGAAGTTTTTTGTAGATAATATAGTCTTTTTTTAAAAATGTTGGCTGAGGGAAAATAATGTGTATTCTCTGAGTTAGTGTTATACCAAATTTTGTGTTTCATATATATTCAAGTTTGTGAATCTAGATTGAGTCAAAATAGTGTGTATGTATCCTCTGATATGTGGTTTCTCAACACAGAGTTGTGCTACTTAATTCATGTGTTTTATATCAGTTTGATCTGTTGATTTCTGAAGAACATATGTTAAAGACACCTGAGATGATTGTCAATATGTGGATTTTTTTATTTTAATCATATCCATTTTTGTTTTACATATTTTGAAACTATCATGATTCTAGTAATATTCTTGATAAATTGTAACCTTTTGCCAATACAAGATTTCCTTCTTTGGTTCATAAAATGCCTCGTGTACTAAAGATTATCCAGTAACCAAATTCTGGTCCAAATCTCCAGTAATTTGTCCAATGTCTCAGAGCTGGACCTGTTGTTGGACTTTCAACTCCATTCTTTCAGCTTTAATTCCTGAGTTCTCTGCACAAGGCAGCCCTCTTTTTATAAATAGGGAAAGTTGAATGACTTTCCCAGGAAACATTTTTTTTTCTCTCCAGGCAGACATGGCAGTTTTCCTTTGTTCACTATGGTGTGTTGATATTTAAGACAACACAGTAGTTTTCTGACAAGATGGAATGGAAACCAGAGAAAACAAAGCAGGAAAATAAATATAACCTAAGAAGAAAATAGAAGCAATGTTTTGTCAGTCACTTTTCTTTCATAGTCTTTTGCAGGTGGAGCCTTCACAATACTAAATAAACTAAAAAGAAAATAACACGCTTATTGCAAAGTCTAAAATAAGACTAATAATGTTTCATCTTAGCCTTAATATCCAACTTCTTTTAATTGAAAACTTATGTTGAAAATCCACATACCTTTAGATAATATGTTAGGAAAGAAAGAATTAATAGTTTAAAGCTGTGCTTCCTTTTCTCCCTAACAAATCCCCTTACTTTTATCCTCCTTGTAACATAAACCAGACTCTCCTAGAGAGCTCCTCAAAATGAAGATCACTGGATACCATCTCCAGAGTTTCTGATCAGTGGGTTTAGGGTGGAGCCTGAGAATTTGCATTTCTAAGAAGCTACTAGGTAGTCCTGATGCTGCCGGCTCAGGATACACACACACAGGGAGATACTGTTCTTAAGTAAAAGCAGTTTACTTGCGTATGCAACCATCAAAGACTTCCTTTCCCAGTGTCCCTTGCAACTGGGTACACCATGTACCTGAGTCCCAACCAACGCATTGTGAGTGAAAGAGATGTTCTTTCAACATCTAGGTCACAAAGGCAAGGCAGCATGCCCTCTCTTTCCCTTTCTGCCTTCCTGCAGGTTAGATTGCAGCCTTGGGACTGAGCCATTTTCGACTGTGAAAAGTCAGGAAGTACCATGAAAATAACAGAGTCCTGACACTCTGTCATCATTTTACCAGTCCTGATCACAACCTAAACTGCTTTGGGAAATAATAATCTGTCTTTTCTAATCCATTGGTGTCTAGAACCTCTTATGACTACAACCTAGACTAAGGCTAATAAACACACAAACATTTCGGTGTTTCAAAATATACTTTCAACACATTGGCCAGAGCGATTCATTTAAACTATGAATCAGATCTATGCACTTCTCTATTTCAAAAATGGGATCTAATTAAAATTCAGAGCTTCTGTATAGCAAAGGAAACCATCATTAGAAAGAACTGGCAACCAACAGAATGGGAAAAAATTTTTGCTGTCTACCCATCTGACAAAGGGCTAATATACAGAATCTACAAAGAACTAAAACAGATATACAAGAAAAAAAACAACCCCATTCAAAAGTGGGCGAAGGATATGAGCAGACACTTTTCAAAAGAAGACATATATGAGGCCAACAAACATATGAAAAAAATGCTCATCATCACTGGTCATTAGAGAAATGCGAATCAAAACCACATTGAGATATCATCTCATGCCAGTTAGAATGGTGATCATTAAAAAATCTGGAGACAACAGATGCTGGAGAGGATGTAGAGAAATAGGAAAACTTACACAGTTGGTGGGAGTATAAATCAGTTCAACCATTGTGGAAGATAGTGCGGCAATTCCTCAAGGACCTAGAAATAGAAATTCCATTTGACCCAGCAATCCCATTACTGGGTATATACCCAAAGAACTATAAATTGTTCTACTCTAAAGACACATGCACACGTATGTTCATTGCAGCCCTGTGTACAATAGCAAAGACCTGGAACCAATACATATGCCCATTAATGATAAACTGGACAAAGAAAATGTGGCACATATGCACCATAGAATACTATGCAGCCATAAAAAATGATGAGTTTGTGTCCTTTGTAGGAACTTGGATGAATCTGGAAACCATCATTCTCAGCAAACTGACACAAGAACAGAAAACCAAACACCACATGTCCTCACTCATAGGCAGGTGTTGCACAATGAGAACACGTGGACTCAGGGAGAGGAGCATCACACACTAGGTGCAGTTGCTGGGGGGCTGGGGAGGGACAGCGGGGGGTGGGGAGGGATAACATGGAGAGAAATGCTGGATACAGTCAAAGGGGGAACAGAGGCAGCAAACCACCTGGCTATGTATGTACCTATGCAACAACCCTTCATGACCTGCACATGTACCCCAGAACCTAAAGTGAAATAAAATTTAAAAAATTTTTTTAAAATGGGCTCTCACTCCAGAATAAAAGCCAAAGTCAGTACACTGGTCCACGAAGTTCCATAACCATCAGCTACCCTTTATCTCTGACTTCTCCCACCCTTGCTTCCTCTGCTCCAGCTACATGGGCTACCTTGCTGTTCACAGCACATCCCACCAGTCACACTTCTGTGCTCTACTTCCTCCTTCAGGCCTCACAGCAGCAGCTTCTCAGTAAGGTCTTTCCTACCTGATCTGAGAGACCAAAATAGATGCTGCCTTTACAAACTAAGATGGACTTTAAAGGTTAAAGGAACAAAATGTTACCTATAGGTCAAGGGTTTAGGGCCTTGCTGGCATAGCAAATTTCTAAATCCCTACAAGAAAAAACACACTCTTGTTAAATTCCCTAACAATCGAAGCTATCAGTTATCAAATAAATTGTCAGAACTGACTTACGACACAGATAACTCCAACTTTTATTGGGCAGAGGACTGGCTTCTATGTTTCTCTGGTAAGCAACTGATCTCTAACCAATTTTGGCCAGTTTATAAAGGCTGCACACAAACTTTGTGTCCTGTGTTTCACCTTTTGATGTAAAGAACCAAAGTCCACCTGACTTTAACGCTAAATCCCAAAATGAACCTGAGATGTATATTACATATATCTTTAACCATTGCACATGTGCTGAGCTACCTTCATAAATGTGTATAGCTTTTAGCCCAAACATACTGAATATGTATGACTCTATTGTGTAACACAGAGCTTGTGAGGCATAAAACCCAACCTGTCTTTCCCCTCTTCAAAGATAAAGCACCTGGAGTACATTTTGGAAAATTTCTTTTTCTGTTTTGCAAATTGGTATCACAAATGAAGCTCTCTTTTTTATTACTTAGCCATCCTGGTGGTCTTTTGAATGACATCGAATTACCCCTATTTAAAATGGTAATAATAATTTTTTTCTCTCCCCTGGTGCTGCCTGTAATTCTCCCCTGGTCTATTTTTCTCCATATCACCTATCACATCTGAGACTATATATGGTTTATTTGTATCATTTAATATCTGTCTCCTTGTCTAGAATATAGCTCCAGGAGGGTGGGGACTTTTGCCTTTTTTGGTCACTGCTAGGTCCCAGAAGCTACTATATGTAACCTGGAACATTAGTTAGTACTCAAATATAATTGTTAATGAATACATTCTAGAATTCAGGCATCAATGAATGAATAATAATATAACCAGTGGGATTCAGCACTGTATGATGAGAAGCAGTTAAGTGTGTTAGTTGATGACACTGCTTCATGAACAGAGTTGTTTGAACCCTAGGTCTCCCATTACTAGGCCTGAGACCAAATGACCTTTTTCATCTATTGATTAATTTGCATAATTATGATACATATAGTATCTACTTATTATAATTTTTGGAAAGATAAAATGGCAGATGTGTTTAAAGTGTTTTCCACAGAACCTGGCACATAGACTGTGCACAGCAAATATTCAATGTTACTATCTTGAACCATTTTCCCTTGAAAAATTTATGAGTAGAAAAGTCTATGGAGAGTAAATATGCTTAAGATAAAAAGAACAAGCTAAGAAAGAATATTCCTCAACTCAGAGCGAATGCAATATTTGAATTTGAATCCTGTCTCCCCCTTAATGCCTCTCTTTTAGCCTTTTACTTTTGATCCACAGATCCAAGGATTTTTACCATTCCTGAGCCATCACAAAGTTAGGTTTCCCAATATGGGTTTCCAGAACAACCTCTAGCAGAGTCACTTCTTGTGCTTTAATAAGTTCATATTCTCATTTCTCCCAGATCTGCTGAATGGAGCTCTGAAGGAGTGGGGCCTAGGAATCTGCATGTAATAAGTTTCCCCAGTTTTTATTATACATGCTAATGTTTGAGAATGATATAAGAAGTTTTACCAAGTTTTGATTATTCAATATTCAGACAATGTGGCTAAACAGGGTTACAGTTCTACAGGCATGAGTTAACTGAAGCAAAGATTTCTCAGGGTGCTTTCAATTTCCTCACTAGGAAATGAAGACTCAAGCCTGAACTTGACTAAGTCTATATATCCCTCTGGAAAAGCAGATACCAAGCATTAAATGCTTATTTGTGTAAATTATTACATTTAGATAAGCATAAAATTAAGATGAGATGATTTAAGAACATATAGCTAAAACCAAACAAAAAATCTTCTATTTAAATAAATGCTAAAAAAGCATTTGATAAAATTTAACACATTTTCATAACTAAAAACTCTCTACAAATTGGGTATAGGAGGACCATACCTCAAAACAATAAAGGCCATATATGGCAAACCCACACCTGACATCATACTGAATGGGGAAAAATTGATAGCCTTTCCTCTAAGATCTGGAACAAGACAAAGATGCCCATTTTTACCACTTTATTCAACATAGTACTTACTGGAAGCCCCAGTCAGAGCAGTTAGACAAGAGAAAACAATAAAAGGCATCCAAATTGGAAAGGAAGAAATCAAATTATTCCTATTCACAGGTGACATAATTTTATATTTAGAAAACCCTAAAGATCACACACACACACACACACACACACACACACACACACACACACACACACAAAACCGTTAGAACTGATAAAGTATTTAGTAAGTTTGCAGAATATAAAATCAACATACAAAAATTATGGCGGGTGTGATGGCTCACACCTGTAATCCCAGCACTTTGGGAGGCCAAGGTAGGCAGATCACTGGAGACCAGGGGTGGGAGACCAGCTTGGGCAACATGGTGAAACCCCATCTCTACAAAAATTTCAAAAATTAGCCAGGCATGGTGGCACACCCCTGTGGTTTCAGACACTTGGGAATCTGAGGTGGGAGGATCGTCTGAGCCTGGGAAGTCAAGGCTGCCATGAGATGAGATCTCACTATTGCATTCCAGCCTGGACAATGGAGTGAGACCCTGTCCAAAAAAATAAAAATTTTAAAAATTAAAAAAAAATCAGTAGCATTTCTAAAAACCAACAGCAAATGACCTGAAAAAGAAATTGAGAAAGCAATCCCACTTATGATAGCTATAAAAAATAAAAAAAAACTGGAAGTAAATTCGACCAGACATGAAAAATCTCTACAATTAAAACTATAAAACACTGATGAAAACAATTGAATAGAACACAAAAAATGGAAAGATATCCTATACTCATAGATGAGTATTGTTAAAATGTCCTTACTACCCAAAGCAATCTACAGATTCACTGTAATCACCATAAAAATACCAATGACATTCTTCAAGAAAAAAAATGCTAAAATTTACATGGAACCACAAAAGGCCTTGAATAAACAAAGTAATCCTGAGCAGAAAGAACAAAGTTGGAGCCATCATACTACCCACTTTCAAAATATATTACAAAGTTATAGTAACCAAAACAGCATGGTACTGGCATAAAAACAGCTACACAGACCAGTGGACTACAATTTTTAAAACTCAGAAAGAAATCCATGCATTTTCAGCTACCTCAGTTTTGACAAAGGTAGTAAAAACATATATTAGGGAAAGGACACCCTTTTTAGTAAATAGTGCTGGATAAACTGGATATCCATATGCAAAAGAATAAAAACTAGACTTCTATCTCTTACCATATGCAAAAATCAGGCCAGGAATGGTGGCTCATGCCTGTAATCCCAATACTTTGGGAGGCCGAGGTGGGAGAGGATTGTTTGAACCCAGGAATTTGAAAAATCAGCCTGGGCAACATACCAAGATGCTCTCTCAAGAAAAATTAAAATAATTTTTAAAAAACAATTAGCCAGGAGAGATGGTACATGTCTGTAGTCTCAGCTACTCAGGAGGCTGAGATGGGAAGATTGTATGAACCCAGGAGGTCAAAATTGCAGTGAGCTGTGATAGCACCCCTGTACTCCATCCTGGGTGACAGAGTAAGAATCTACCTCTAAAAAAACAAAAATCCAAAATATCTCAAATCAAAATGGATTGACTTAAAGGTAAGACCTGAAACTATGAAACTACTAGAAGAAAACATTGGAGAAACACTCCAGGACATTGGTCTAGGCAAAGATTTAAAAAAATAATAAGATCTCAAAAGCACAGACAACAAAATAAAAAATAGACAAATAGGATTACATTGAGATAAAAAGCTTTTGCACAGCAAAGAAAATAATCAGCAGAGTGAAGAAAAAAGCCTACAGAATGGGGGAAAAAGTCTGCAAACTATCCATTTGACAAGGGATTAAAAACCAGATTACATAAAGATACCTAACAACTCAATAGCAAAATACCACAAGTAATTTGATCTAAAAATGGGAAAATGATCTGAATAGACATTTGACAAGAGAACACATACAAATGGGCAACAGATGTATGAAAAAATGTTCAACATCATTAATCATCAGGGAAATGAAAATAAAAACCACAATGAGATATTATCTCACCTGTTAAATGGCTACTTTCAAAAAAACGAAAAATAACAAATGCTGGCAAGGATGTGGAGAAAGGGACCACTCATACACTGTTGTTGGGAATATAAATTAGTACAGCCACTATGGAAAAGATTATTGAGGTTTCCCCAAAATTTAAAAACATATCTACCGTATTATCCAGCAATTCCACTGTTGGGTATATATCCATAAGAAAGTAAGTCAGTACATCAAAGAGATCTGCATTCCCATGTTCATAACAGCATTATTCACAATGGCCAAGATATGGAGCCAATCTAAATATATGTCAATGGAAGCTGGATAAAGAAAGTGTGGCATGTTTATACAATGAAATATCATTCCTCCACAAAAAAAGAATAAAATCTGTAATTTGCAACAACCTGGATGGAACTAGAGTCAACATGTTAAGTGAAATAATTCAGGCACAGAAAGACAAGTACCACATGTTCTTACTCAAATATGGGAGCTAAAAACATTGATCTCAAGGAGGTAGAGAGAAGAGTGATGTTTACCAGAGGCTGGGAAGGGTAGGGAGAAGGGAGGGATGAATAGAGGTTGGTTAACGGAAACAAAAATATAGTCACATGGAAGAAATAAATTCTACCATTTGGTAACACAGTAGGGTAACTATAGTCAACAATGACTTATTGTACATTTCAAAATAGCTAGAATAAACAATTTAGAATATTTCCAACACAAAGAAATAATAAATGATTCAGATGATGATATCCTAATTACCCCGATTTCATCTTACATATGGCATGAATGTGTCAAAGTATCACATATACCCCTAAATAGATATAATGATCATGTATCAATAAAAATTAAAATTAGAAAAAAGCAGAAGAGGAAGGCAGAAGAGCCCTTGGGAGGTATGTGGAGAAGAAGATAAAGCAGGAGAGATAAGATAGAAAGGGAGAGAAGAGAGAACTGTTAGAACTCTACCTACGATTTCTATGTAGGCAGAATCTAGTAGCTGGGAATGACCCCCAGCCAATAGCCAGTAAGGAAACAAGGACTTCAATCCCTCAATTTCATGGAGCTGAATTCCGCCAATAGCTTAAATGAACTTGGAAATACCCCTGACAGCTCTCTGGGAGATAAAAAAGCCCATCATACCCTTGATATGGGCCTTATGACACCCTAAGCAGAGATCTATGCTGTGCCCATACTTCTGATCTATGAAAACAGATAATAAACGGGTATTTTCAAACAAAACAAAAACTCTATGAAAAGCAAAAAAAAAAAGTAGCATTTTAAATTTCATTTCTCCTCAGCAATCCCTGAGACATTTCATCTATCCTGGCTGGTTACACTCCAACTCTGATTGGGGAGCAGGTGTAGCGGGAGTTTCCATTCACCACCTGGTATAGATTTGCATTAGCTCTGTTGCCAAAGGCCTGGTGGTCTCTCTGCTCACAATCTTCCTTTGACCATCCCCGATCATGTTGGCCAATTCACCTGACGTGTCCCTCTGAGTATCCAGATTCTAACTGGGATTCTGAATTGAAGATATTGACTATTGCAGCCATAATGTTAACTCGATGTAATGTGTCACTGGGGCCTGGAAATTTCCTTGGTTCACAGTGGAAACCTTTGGATATTGAAACAGTCACAGGCTCAGATCACAAGCCAGATCACTGATATGTTCTCTGGTTCTCAGGCAATGTTCCCCAGAGCATATGCTCAACAGCAAGGTCAGTTTCCCCAACCCTAATTCTAAATGTTTCTGGCTTCTGCCCCTTTCATGCTAGAACAAACTCCTGGGATCCCATAGTCCTTCTGACTGAATCCAGCTGAATATGGCACATTTTGCTAACCAGGGGAATGCTCTGACATTGACAAAGATATAATGTCAGAACCAGACCTCAAGTGAAATGAGTTAGAATGAGAAAAGAAGAACCAGGGGATTTAAGCAAACTAGGAACTCTGATCAAAGTAGTTGTGTATCTGAGTTCTACCCCCAAAGGATGGTGCCTCTATTTGAGGGATGACTATGGAGAAATGTGAGTTGGAATAAAGACTCAAAAGAGCAAAGTCAGCTTATGGGGAAAGGGGGCAGCAAGATGCCAGTATCATTAGCTAGAAGACCAAGCTGATGTCAAAGCCAGAGTGTCTCCAAGGCCAGAGTGGCCTGGTTATACATGGTAATTGCTGGGATCAAAGCATATAGTGTCAGACAAATGTAGAATCAGATCTAAGTGGTGTTATCTTAAGGATCTCAAGGATGCAAGTGTCACAGTGACTAGAACTCAGGTTAACAAAAGTGGGAAAAGCTCTGTGACCCACAGGTAGGAAGTCTCCAGTGGGCATGGCAGCAGGCAAGTGACATGGGATGCTTCATACCTCCCTGGTCCCAGAGTGGAGTTGTGGGTAAAGCCCAATTTGGAATTTGAGTGGTTTACATAGGAAGGTTTAGTCTACAAGCAGCCCTTTTCTAACAACTACTGAAAAGTAAGATCTATAAAGACAAGCACAGGAATGCATTTTTTTTGAGACAGAGTTTTGCTCTGTCAGCCAGGCTGGAGGGCAGTGGTGCGATCTCAGCTCACTGCAACCTCCACATTCCAGATTCAAGTAGTTCTGCCTCAGACTCCCAAGCATCTGGGACTACAGGTGCCCACCACCACATCTGGATAATTTTTATGTGTCTTTTTAGTAGAGACAGGGTTTCACCATGCTGGGCAGGCTGGTCTCGAACTCCTGACCTTGAGAGATGAGCCCACCTCAGTCTCCCAAAGTTCTGGGGTTACAGGCATAAGCCACCATACCTGGCCCCAGTTGGAAATGTTTATATAAATTTGTGGCACTCTATTGGAGATATTTGGATCACACTGGAGACAAATTTATCAGCATTATTTTTCCTAGAGCCTCTGCTTCTCATCTTTAAAATGAATTATGTTTTTTACAAGTTTCCCATGAGTATCAAATGAAATATGTCTATGAAAATCCTTCTCATCCAGAGATAGGTTATTTTCTTTATGATTTTTATATGTAATGGGTATGGATGGATGAGGAAGAAAACATGTGGACATCCTGGAATTCCTTTTTGGAAAATGTAAAGAACAGTGAAGTGGAACTAAGCCAGTTGGACTAGAAAATTTATCCTAAGGCAACAGGCAATTCACAAAGCAATCCTGACCAATGTCAAAGAGGGCAGCCAGGGCTAACATACATGGAAGCTGCCTCAAGCATAAGCACAAGGACCAAGCTAAGTCTATACATAGGAAAACCATCTGAGACCCTAGAACTGGTGTTCTGAGACCCTAGAACTGAAATAAATTAGAAACAAATACAAGCTAAGCCCTAGTCAAGACAGAACCTGAGAACATTTTGAGGATATTGGGAACCATGTTTTTGTGATGCCAGCTCTATGGTTTTGATAGGGACAGGAAGCAGGGGAATTCTGGTCAGAAGAGGGTGGGTCCCCAGCTAGGTCCCCACCCTCAAGGTGACAAGCCTGATCCTGTGGCCAAAGTGAGGACTTATATCAATTTTCTCACACAAATGCTGCCTTTTCCAAAACCACCCATGGCCTGCCCAGCGCCCCCATCCTGTGCCCATAAAAACCTCAGAGTCAGCTGGCCAAGAGAGGAGAAGCAGCTGGACATTGTAGACTATGGTTAGATGTCGGAGAAAAGCAGCTTGATGTCAGAGGGACAGTTCCCAGCCAGATGCCAGGAGAAGATTACCTTCCCACTCCATCCCTTTTCAGTCCCTGCATTTTCACTAAGATCCACTTTCATTGGCAATAAAATCCCCCACTTTTACCACCTTCATTCCTCCTGGATACCAGACAAGAACTCGGGTGTCACCTGTGTGGGTACAAAAGGCTGTCATATTGACCCTCCACTGAGCTATTAACACTTAAGCCATCCACAGATAGCAAAACTAAAAGGGCACTGTAACCCTTCCTCTGGGGCTGCAGGGGTCTGAGGCACTGTCCCCAAGATGCTGCCAAGGGCCCAGGATAGCGTTTGTTCTTGCCGGCACCCAATTGCTCACCCGGGCTCCTTCACCTGCTCATCTATTCTCCCTTTCCCATAAGGGGGTGGGGGGCAGTGAGTGAGCAGAGTTCGCCTGGCCAGTGCCTGTGTACTCCAATTTCCGCCAGCAAAGGGGTCAGGGAAATATCCCACTTTAGTTAGGGGCAGGTCTGCTGGGTTTATGAGGACTTAGACATTCAGACATGCTGTAATGAACACATCCTGATAGTCCAAGCCACTACTGGCTTATACTTGTTGTTCCAGTATAATAATTCTACTTTCAAATGGCTTCTGGGAAGTTGGGAATGTGTACAAAAATTGAGATCAGATTCAGAAAAGAAAACCAGAAAAGATTGCAAAGGGAGCAAGAAACACAGGTGAACCAGGAAAAACCTCCACCCATTCCTTTGGATTTAAGGGATGTTGGATGATGTTTTAGGCCTCAATGATATTATCTGTCCTACAGCCAGTATGTATTTTCCAGAGTGGCCAAATATTTTCTCATTTTCCTTGATGCTCTGCTTGCATTTGGAAACATCCTAGTCAGCACCTAACAGGGGGCAAAATGGTTTAATAATAAACAGCAATTTAATATAATTTTAAAAGTTAAAAGAGATTTTTTATTTGTTGGGTAGACCTGTTCCTGTTTCCATGTTGGCCATTCAGACACACCACCCTGAATGTTTCTGACAGCTCAATCTTACTGCCTGAGCCTACTGAGAATTTGTCTGCAATGCTGGTTTCTCCAGAGGCATTCAATCAAGAATTTGCACTATGGAGAGGTCATGGAAAACCAGAACAATAAAAGCAAAGGATGGATTTGTTTAGGAGGCAAGGTTAGGGAAACTGTATTCATAATAGGAGAAAACAGTTCAGGATATGAAAACGGGCTGAAGATCTATACCAGGCTGACACAGAAGGTGATACAGAAATGATTAAACATGAATCAAAGGCAAATAGATGCTGTAAGCTGCAGTATGTCACACAGTGTGTGGTTCTGTACTCTGCTCAATAATTTATTTCTCACTTGGATGAGAGCAAAGATATCTAAGCCATTTATCTTTTTCCCTCATACTATTCCAGTCCTTTGCACGTGCTTGGCTTTGTGTAATTCACACTAACTTTGTTAACGTAGTCACTGAGGTTCATCCTGTTCACCTCCTGGCATCTACGAAATCCACAACCTTGGTCTGTCACAGCCTCAGAGATTCAGACTCCATCTCTGTCCCCTCCAGGCCTAACCCTTTCTATTTTATATAGCAGAGCATCAAAGGTGAATGTGTGTGATCTTTGCAACAGTATGTGAGGATATTTAAAATCGATACTTGGTGAGGGAACGTCATCCCTCCCAGTGACATGGTTATTTACTGAGTCTTTCATTTAATTCTTTGCTGAATCATGTATTGCTCCTACCAGGTAGGTCTTTTTTTTTTTTTGAGATGGAGTTTTGCTCTTTTCACCCAGCCTAGAGTGCAGTGGCACAATCTCAAATCACTGAAACCTCCGCCTCCCAGATTCAAGCTATTTGCCTGCCTCAGCCTCCCTAGTAGCTGGGATTACAAGCACCCGCCACCAAGCCTGACTAGTTTTTGTATTTCCAGTCAAGACAGGGTTTTGCCATGTTGGCTAGGCTTGTCTTGAACTCCTGACCTCAGGTGATCCACTGCCTCAGCAGGTCTTAAACTAGGAATGACCCTCAGGCACAGTCTTGGCATTGAAAAGCCCTGTTGCATGAGGACAGGGTGTTTGAGTGCAATGCTGGATGAAGGTATATGAATAGAGTACACCCAGAGACAAAGCTCCAAAACTCAACTCGGAGAACCTCTTCTTCTTTCTTATAATTTCTGTTGGACTGCCTTCTTCATTTGCTGAACACTTTCTAATAAATTTGAAGCTGAGTGTATTCTCCACTTTGTGGGAGACTGATGAAAAGCTTTCAGGCAGGCAGTAAAGAGAATTGGAGAATTTGTACCAAAGCACGTTCTAGAGGACTTCATGAGTGTTAGAAAGTGCTTTTCTGTCTTTCATCCAACTTTTTTTTTTAACAACCGTATAAAACAAAGCAGATGAGGAATTAGAAATACAGAAAGCACTGCCACAGGCTGAGACTTAATTAAGTATGCCTCTTAGCAAAGTTACTCAGAGAGTTAGAGATCCATAGTAAGACTGGACTCTGCATTTTTAAATTTAATTTACATTATTAATATTTTTAAATTTTAACTTTTGGAGCCTGAACTGTGTAAACAGAGCTCCGAGATTTTCCAAAAACCAGGATGAACAACAGGACTTTCTGGGGGCACTTTTAAAATGGAGATGCTTCGGTCTCACTCCACAACTCCTAAAGCTAAACTCCCAGAAAGGCCTCACCATATGTACATTTACAGAGTGCCTCAGGTGACTCTGATGGGTTCCAGAGTTAGGAACCATTAAACTATACTATGTCACCAAAAACAAGAAAAGCAGTAGAAATAACTATATGGGGTTACTTTTCTGTCATTTTATAAGATTGAAGATCTTTATAGCAAGAACAATTTCCCTTCTCTCAGATAGAGTATATTTAAGGTTATGTATCTAGAATAATGAATGTAAATATGTCTTAATCTAGGAATAGATCTTAGAAAGGCTGAATCCTGGGCCTACTAGGAAAAAATACCTCTAGAAAGTTGAACTTAGATTCAACCACACTTACAGTAAATACCAGGAATGAGCTGGTGTGTCATTGAAGCTGGTCAGTTGGCTGGATATAGCCAGGAGGGTGTCATACAATACTTTTTATGTACTCTGGAGAACATTTTTTGATTCAACCCACCACAGTTGAAATAAATTTTAGAATATATTAATCACCATTTGTGGTTCCCTGTGATGGTTAATATTGAGTGTCAACCTGATTGGATTGAAGGATGCAAAGTATTGTTCCTGGGTGTGTCTGTGAAGGTGTTGCCAAAGGAGATTAACATTTGAGTCAGTGGACTGGGAGAGCAGACCCACCCTCAATCTGGGTGGGCACCTTCTAATCAGCTGTCCGTGAGGCTAGGATAAAAGCAGGCAGAGGAACGTGGAAGGACTAGACTGGCTAAGTTCTCTGGCCTCCGTCTTTTCCCATGCTGGATCCATCTTGCTCTCGAACATCAGACTCCAAGTTCTTCAACTTTTGAACTCTTGGACTTACACCAGTGATTTGCCAGGGGCTCTAGGGCCTTCAGCCACAGACTGAAAGTGCACTGTTGGCTTCTCTATTTTTGAGGTTTTGGGACTCAGACTGGCTTCCTGGCTCCTCAGCTTGCAGAGAGCCTATTGTGGGACTTCACCTTGTGATCATGTGAGTCAATTTTCCTAATAAACTCCCATTCATATATTCATCTATCCTATTAGTTCTGTCCCTTTAGAGAACCCTGACTAATACAGATTCTGGCACCAGAAGTGGTTCTAAAGGAACAGAATTTTAAGAATGGAGTTATTTAGTTAGTTTTGGGGTTTCTGGAGTTGGCTGCTTAATCTGATTTGATGCAAAAAATGCTATGGACTTTTTTTTTTTTTTGAGGCAGGGTCTTACTCTGTCACCGAGACTGGAGTGCAATGGCACAGTCTCAGCTCACTATAACTTCTGCCTCCTGGGTTCAAGTGATTCTCCTGTCTCAGCCTCCTGACTAGCTGGGATTACAGGTGCCCAACACTGCATCTGGCTGATTTTTGTATTTTTAGTAGAGACAGGGTTTCACCTGATTGCCCAGGCTAGTTTCAAACTCCTGACCTCAGATGATCTACCCACCTCGGCCTCCTAAAGTGCTGGGATTACAGGCATGAGCCACCACACCAGACCAGAGACTCTACTTCTAATAGCATGAAGAACACTGATAGCTGTTTAGAGAGTTATGCAAAATAAACATATTTGATACTTCTGATTCACTGTTTGTGAGAGGCAAGTAATTTAGTGATTCTATACATAATACCTTTGACCATCTGTGGAGGACCAAAGAATATAATGAGTTGATTAGTTGCTCCTAAGTTTGCTGGACAATGTGATAAAAGAAGAATGAACTCAAAGATTCTAACTCCCAGCTCCAGAAGTACATTCTGAGCCTCAAATCTTCAAAGATTTCCCTGGGTGAGAATTTTATTTCCAGTAGAGAAAGAGCTTAAATTGTGGAAAATCAGACATAAATTCATCATGCGAGTGGGTGACCTTCAGTAAAAAGTGCATAAACAGCCTCACCAGGTGTCTACCATTAAAATGCGGGCATTGATTGGAAAAAAATGAGACCCTGCACCTTGGAATGGGGATGTGTGGGATGACCCTGATGCAGCTGGTAACACTGAGCTTGTAAACTCTGATGAGCCTTTTTTGCCAGAAGAAACAGCCTTCCCACACCTAGTGGTGGCAACAGCCCCTCCCTGACTTTCCACCTTTGTCTGATGAGATTAACCATGGACTGCCTGAAGCAACAGTGATGGCCTCCCCTAAGGCAGTTGTCAGGCAAGACAATGTTGATTCTCCTCAGGCTCAACCCCAACACCCCTGTTTGCTTCTAGACCTATAACTAAAGTCCCAGAAGGTCCCTGGAGGTGAGGTTCAGGGTATGACCCACGAGAAGGTATGCTACACTCCAAAAGAATTGCTGGAATTTTCTAATTTATATGAGCAAACATCTGGAGAACAGGCATGGGAATGGATATTAAGGGTGTGAGATTATGGTGGAAGGAACATAATGTTGGATCAAGCTGAGCTTATTAACTGGGGCCCAATAAGCAGGGATTCTGCATTAATATTGCAGCTTAGAGAGTTACAAAAAGGCTCTAATAGTTTATTTGCTTGGTTAGTCAAATATGGATCAAAAACAGCCCACTGTGAGCAAGCTGGAAATGCCTTGATCTCCCTTGGTTTAATGTAGAGGAAGAAATCAAAAGAGTACAGAGATTGGGATGCTAGAGTGGATTAGTCACTTTAGTTAGACCTACTCATCCCAGCTGGGAGGGTCCAGAAGACACACCCTTTACCAATACTTTGTGAAACAGATTTGTGAGGGCTGCAGCTGCATCCTTGAAGAGCTCTGTGATTGCTCTTCTCTGTATGCCAGATCTAACAGCAAGAACCATAGTCCCTCAACTATAACATTTAAATGCAATGGGAATAATCGAATCCCAAGGTGGCAGGGGCCAAGTGGTGGCACTACACCATCAAAGGCAAAGTGGGCATAGTTACCAAACGGACAGCAGAGGCAAAGCAGCAATTAAAATTGTCTGACTCATGTAGAGCTCTGACACTGGCTAATTAATCACAGTCTTCTAGAAGTGAAACTGTTAGGAAGCCTACTGCATTCTTATTTATGTAAGTGAAAACTTCCAGGTTGAATGGACAAAAGACTAATTTGAATTATAAAAACAGAGAGTCATGGACTCTCAATCAATTTCCAGACTTCAACCAATTAACAGACCCAGAACCCCTTGAATGAAGGGGAGGCCAGGTCCCCTCGAGGATGGACCTCACTACACTACTGACAATTTATGCTGTTAATCTTTCTTCCATCCTTTCTCAAGGAGACCTCTGGCCTTTTACCAGGGTAACTGTGCATTGGGGAAAAAGAAATGGTCAGACATGTTGGGGACTAGCGGACATGGCTTTGAGCTGACGTTGATTCCAGGGGACCCAAAACGTCATTGTGGTCCTCCAGTTAAAGCAGGGGCTTATGAATGTCAGCTAGTTAGTGGAGGTTTAGCTCAGGTCCCACTTACAGTGGGTCCAGTGGGTCCCCAGACTTATCCTGTCATCATTTCCCCAGTGCCAGAATTCATAATTGGCATAGACATACTTAGTAGCTGGCAGAACCCCTACATTGGCTCCCTGACTGATAGAGTGAGGGCTAGTATGGTGGGAAAGGCCAAATGGAAGCCATTAGAATTGCCTCTATCTAGAAAAATAGTAAATCAAAAACAGTAACGCATCCCTGGAGGGATTCCAGAGATTAGTGCCACCATCAAGGACTTGAAAGATGCAGGGGTAGTGATTCCCACAATATCCTTGTTCAACTCTGCTATTCAGCCTGTGCAGAAGACAGATGGATCTTGGAGAATGACAGTGGATTACTGTAAACTTAACCAAGTGGTGACTCCAGTTGTAGCTGCTGTGCCAGATGTGGTTTTATTGTTTGGGCAAATTAACACATCTCCTGGTACCTGGTATGCAAGCATTTATTTGGCAAATGCCTTTTTCTCCATTCCTGTCTATAAGGCCCACCAGAAGCAATCTGCCTTGAGCTGGCAAGGCCAGAAATATACCTTTACTGTCCTACTTCATGGGTGTACTGATTCTTTGGATTTGTGTCATAATCTTGTTCAGAGAGATCTCGACCACTTTTTCCTTCCACAAAATATCATACTGGTCAATTACATTGATGACATTACACTGATTGGATCCAGTGGCTGAGAAGTAGCAAACACACTAGACTTACTGGTGAGACATTTGCATACCAAAGGATGGGAAATAAATCCAACTAAAATTCAGGGACCTTCTATTTCACTAAAATTTCTAGAGGTCCAGTGGTGTGGGACCTTTTGAGATATTCCTTCTAAGGTGAAGGAGAAGTTCCTGCATTTGGTCCCTTCTTCAACCAAGAAAGAGGCATGATGTCTAGCGGGCCTATTTGGATTTTTGAGGCAACAGATTTTTCATTTGGTTATGCTACTCCAGCCCACTTGTGGAGTGGCCCAAAAGACTGCCAGTTTTGAGTGGGATCCAGAATAGGAGTAGGCTCTGCAACAAGTATAGGCTGCTGTGCAAGCAGCATATGATCCGCAGTTCCAATGGTGCTTGAGATGTGACAGATGGGGGTGCTGTTTGGAGCCTCTAACAGGCCCCCACAGGTGAATCACCACAGAGGCCTCTAGGATTTTGGAACAAAGCCCTGCCATCTTCTGCAGGTAACTACTCTCCTTTTGAGAGACAGCTCTTGTCCTGTTACTGGGCCTTGGTAGAAACTGAATGTTTGACTATGGGTCATCAAGTCACCATGTGACCTGAACTGCCCATCATGAACTGGGTGCTTTCTGACCCATCTAGGCATAATGTGGGGCATGCACAGAAGCATTCCTTTGTCAAATAAAAGTGGTATATAAGTGATAGGGCTTGAGCAAGTCGTGAAGGCAAAAGTAAGTTACGTGAGGAAGTGGCTCAAATGCCCATGGTCTCCACTCCTGACACCCTGCCTTCTCTCCCCGAGCCTGCACCGATGGCTTCATGGGGAGTCCCCTATGATCAGCTGACAGAGGAAGAGAAGACTACTACCTGGCTCACAGATGGTTCTGCACGATATGCAGGCACCTCCCAAAAGTGGACAGCTGCAACACTACAGCCCCTTTCTAGGACATCTCTGAAGGACAGTGGTGAAGGAAAATCTTCCCAGTGAACAGAACTTCAAGCAGTATACCTCATTGTGCACTTTGCTTGGAAGAAGACATGGTCAGATGTGCGATTATATACTGATTCATGGGCTATAGCCAATGGTTTGGCTGGATGGTCAGGGACTTGGAAGAAGCATGATTGAAAAATTGGTGACAAGGAAATTTGGTGAAGAGGTATGTGGATGGACCTCTCTGAGTGATCAAAAACTGTGAAGATATTTGTATCCCATATGAGTGCTCACCAAAGGGTGACCTCAGCAGAGGAGGATTTTAATAATAAAGGGATAAGATGACTCATTCTGTGGATACCACTCAGCCTCTTTCTCCAGCCACCCCTCTCATCGTCCAATGGACCCATGAACAGAGTAACCATGGTGGCAGGGATAGAGATTATGCATGGGCTCAGCAACATGCACTTCCACTCACCAAAGCTGACCTGGCTATAGCCACCACCGAGTGCCCAATTTCAGCAGTAGAGACCAACACAGAACCGTTGATATGGCACCATTCCTTGGGGTGATCAGACAACTACTTGGTTACAGGTTGATTATATTGGAACTCTTCCTTCATGGAATAGGCAGAGGTTTGTCCTCACTGGAATAGACACTTACTCCTGATATGGGTTTGCTTATCCTGCACACAATGCTTCTGTGAAGACTTACCATCCTTGGATTCATGGAATGCCTTATCCACCATCATGGTATTCCACACAGTATTGCCTCCGACCACAATGCCCACTTTACAGCTAAAGAAGTATGTCAGTCAGCTCATGATCATGGAATTCACTGGTCTTACCATCTTCCCCATCATCCTGAAGCAGCTAGATTGACAGAATGGTGGAACAGCCTTTGAAGTCACAATTACAATACCAGCAAGGAGACTATACTTTGCAGCGGTAGGAAAAAGTTCTTCAGAAGGCTGTGCATGCTCTGAATCGGCGTCCAATATATGAAACTGTTTCTCTCATAGCCAGGATTCACAGGCCCAGGAATCAAGGGGTAGAAGTGAAAGTGGCACCACTCACCATCACCCCTAGTGACCCATGAGCAAAATTTTTGCTTCCTGTTCCCATGACATCTAAAGGCCTTAGTTCCAGAGGGAGGAATACTGCCACCAGGAAACACAGCAACAATTTCATTAAACTGAAAGTTAAGATTGCCACCTGGACACTTCGGGTTCCACCTACCTCTAAGTCAACAGGAAAAGAAAGGAGTTACACTGTTGGCTGGGGTGATTCACCCGGACTATCAGGATGAAATCAGTCTACTATTCCAAAATGTAGGTAAGGAAGAGTATGCATGGAATACAGGAGATCCGTTAGGGGATTATCATGCCCTGTGATTAAGATCCTTGGGAAACTACGACAGCCCAATCCAGGGAGGATTACATATGGCCCAGACCCTTCAGGAATGAGGTTTGTGTTACTTGACCAGGTAAAAATCCACAATCTGCTGAGGTACTTGCTGGAGACAAAGGGAATACAGGATGGGTAGTAGAAGAAGATAGTCTTCAATATCAGCTACAACAATGTGACCAGTTGCAGGACATGAGAACTGTAATTGTCATGAGTATTTCCTCCTTCCTTTGTAAGGAACATGTTTGTGCATGTATATACTTGTACTAAGAAAATACCTTCCTTTAATTTCCTTGTTTTTTTCCCTTTATCATGTGCATAAGATTTGTTGACTTCATATCAGCATTTAAGTGTTGTTAACTTTATGTAATAGCATTTGGCTTAGGGATTGATGTGTTTCCAGTTGTACGAAGGATAGTTGTATTATATTAGGCACAATTATGACCTTATTATTGTCTTTATTTGAAGATTATGTATAATTACAGGAGATGTGTATGGATTCAAATTGACAAAGGGTGGACTTATGATGGTTAATATTGAGTGTCAACTTCATTGGAATGAAGGATGCGAAGTATTGTTTCTGAATGTGTCTGTGAGGGTGTTGCCAAAGGAGGTTAACATTTGAGTCAGTGGACTGGGAGAGGCAGACCCACCCTCAATCTGGGTGGACACCATCTAATTAGCTGCCAGCATGGCTAGGATAAAAGCAGGCAGAGGACCATGAAAGGACTGGACTGGCTAAGTCTTCTGGCTGTCATCTTTCTCTCGTGCTAGATACTTCCTGCCCTTGAACATGAGACTCCAAGTTCTTCAGCTCTTAGACTTACACCAGTGATTTTCTAGGGTCTTTTGGGCCTTTGACCACAGACTGAAGGCTGTACTATCAGCTGCTCTACTTTTGAGGTTTTGGAACTCAGACTGGCTTCCTGGCTCCTCAGCTTGCAGATAGCCTATTGTGGGACTTTACCTTGTGGTCATATGAGTCAATTTTCTTAATAAACTCCCCTTCATATATTTATCTATCCTATTATTTCTGTTCCTTTAGGGAACCCTGACTAATATATTCCCCTATAAGTGAAGGAGAAAATCAGAGATAATACACTGAATGAAATGCAAGAGGGTAAATAAAATATTTCTACTTGCACAATCTCTTTGCCAACACTTGGTGCTGTCAGTCTTTTTAACATCAGGCATTCTAAAAGGTGTACAGGGCTTCCCATTATAATTTTTATTTTTTAAATTTTGCAGGCAGATAACCGTTATAAACATTGATGCAAAAATCCTCAAATAAATGCTAGAAAATCACACTCACTACACATCAAGAGGTTTATCCACCAGAATAAAGTGAGAACTATCCATGAAAGGCAAAGAGAATTCAACATATGAATCAACATTTGTTGATTACAACCAGTGTAACACAGACAATGTAAAATAACATATTACAACAATCAGTGTAATACATCACACTTGTAAAATGATGGAAAAACCACAGTCATATCATTTGATGCAGAAAAAGCATTAAACAAAATTCAAGATGGATTCATGACAAAAACCCATAATAAACCAGGAATAGAAGGAAACCATCTGAACATAATAAAGACCATGTATGAATAATCAACAGGACCATCATACTCAATGGTGAAATTCGAAAATCTTGAAATAGCTTGACATAGCATTGAAAGTTCCAGAGCAACCAGTCAAGGAAAATAAATAAAAGGCATCCACATGGACAAGAAAGAAATAAAACTATAGACAGACAACAGGATCTCATGTGTAGAAAATTCCAAAGATTACACATATACACACTGTTTGAACTAATACATGAATTTAGCAAAGTTTCAGGATACAAAATTAACATGAAAAAATTAGTTGTACTTCAATACAACATGAAAAAATTACTTGTACTTCAACACACCAACAATGAATACTCTGGAAAAGAGATTAAGAAACCAATAATATTAACAACAATATCAAAAACATAAATAAACCACTAAGAAATTAACCAAGAAGGCAAAAGACTCACACACTGCAAACCACAAAACATTTCTCAAAGAATTAAAAAACAGACAAACAAATGGAAGATAACCACAGTCCCCTCAGTCTGTCTCTAGGCTGTATGCACACTTTCTATTCTGCCTTTCTTTGCTCACAGTTCTGGTATCCACTTCAAGAAATTCTCCTTCTTTCCTCCCTTCGTTTTCTCTTCTGCTCTCTTAATTTCATTGGCTTTTCCCCAGCTTCCCTCAGTAAAATAAATATTCTTCCACTCTCTTCCTCTTTCCTCATTCACATTCACTTGAGAGCAAAAAATTTCCCAAATACTGTAGTATTCTCAGTATTGGGAAAATTCACATTCCATATTAAAAACCATCACCATCCACTTCCAGAGATCTTGGAAATAGGTGAAAGTCTGTTAGGACATCCAGAGAAATCTTTGTCTTTTTAATATCCTTCTATTTTAACTATATTTTCCTCAAGCACCAGCTTTCACAACAATTTCTTTTTAAATTATTATGAGGATCATAAAAGGGAATGATTTATCTACAGCTTTGACAAACCTTGAAGACATCCCCAGTAAAAGAAAAAGAAAGCAATCACAAAAAAAATCCACATATTATGTAATTCTGTTTACATGAATTGTCCAATACAAGGAAATCTTAAAAAAAAAAAAAAAAGATTAGTGCTTGCTTCAGGCTGTTGGAGGAGGCTGGGGGGAATGGGAGGGTGATAGCTGAAGGCTGTGGAATTTCTTTTAAAGGTGATAGAAATGTTCTAAAATTGACTATGGTGTTGCTTTCACATACACATGATTGTTATGATAAAACAAGAAAAAGCAAATTGTATGTGAATTGCATCTCAATAAAGTTTTTTATTTAAAAGTAAAACCAAAGTATTATGAACAATTTTATTCATACAAAGAGACACACATACAGTTGTCTTTCAGTATCCATATGGGATTGGTTCCAAACCCCCTCTAACAGATACAAAAATCTTAGATGAACCACTGAGGAGGAACACTTGCAAATTTCAAAACATAAAGATTTTCCCAGGTAAAGAAAAGTCCCAATAAAGATGAAATCACAGTAAAAATTTACAAAATATATAAGCAACAATCAGTCATAAATGAAAAATCAGAAAATGAAATGAATATGACATTAAACACCTAAAGACTTGAAACAACAGAAAGGCAATCATAAAGAAAATTTAAAATAACTAACTTTAAAATGATTAATGATTTAAAAAAATAAACAACTTACAGAATAAAAGTAGGACTTTAAAATGAAAAAATTTAGTTGAAATTTCAGACTTGATTTAAACAACATAGTGGCAATAACTACAGAAAAATCAGTAAACTAAAAGGTGGTTCTGAGGATACTTCCCATGATACAGGATAGAAAACATAAAAGATTTTAAAAAATGAATAAAAAGTTAAGAGACAGGAGGACAGGAAAAAAAGGGTCAATATTTATATAAAGTTCGTTCTATGAGGAGAGAATATTAATACTTAAAAATAAACAGCCATAAATTTTCAAGATGTAATTAAACTCACAAATCTTAAAGTTGAAAAAGTATAAAATGGCAAAAGCAAGTTACATTTTTTAAAAATCCAAATCAAGTAATTCCATAGGGAAACTTTGGAACACCAAAGGCAAAGGAAAATTTAAAACCAACCACAGGTAAAAGACAAATTTCTCAAACAGAAACAATTATAATTGGGGCAGACTTTTCAACAGTGATGAAAGCAGTCATGAAGACAATGTAGTAACATCTCCCTCATAGTAAGGGAGAATAAATTTTAACTTAGCATATAAGCCCAGATAAAACTGTTATTCAAAAGTGAGAAAGAAATATAGCTATTTTTCAAGCAAACACATTGAGAGAATTTACCATTAACAGAACTACTGAAGGATGTACCTCAGAAAGAAGGAAACTGAACTCAAATGGAGAAAGGGGGATGCAAAAAAATGTTAAAAAATAATAACAATGATATAATACATGTATGAATCAATCTACATAATTGACTAAATGAAGAAAAGAGGAATTACTAATATAATAGAGTAGCTGTAAATGAAATAAAATCAAAAGAAAAATAATTTGGACTATGAAGGAGGTTGATGATCTGAGTTAAAGAATTCAACATCCTTGTATGATTTGGGAGAAGGATGGAGTATTTTTATAATTTTTAGACTGTTAATTCAAATATTTATGTTAAGTATTTAAGGAGAAACAGTAAAAGGAAAATAGACTGTATAACTTTCAAACTAGTAAAGGGCAAAAAAGAAACAATAAAAGCTTGTCTTATATCAAGGATGCCCATTCAACTTGAGATTGAAAGACCTAGTCAGAGCAATCAGAGAGGAGAAATAAACAAAAGTCATTCAAATGGGAAAAGAGGAAGTCAAATTATCTGTTTGCTAATGATATGATCTTATACCTAGGAAATTCTAAAGACTATGCCAAAAGTTTCTTAGATCTGAAAAATGAATTCACTAAAGTTTCAGGATATAAGCCCAAAATACAATAATCAGTACTATTTCTGCACACCAACAAGACTGAGAATAAATCAAGAAGTCAATTCCATTTACAATAGGTTCAAAAAAAGAAAAAAAAATCCCAAAACCTAGGAATACACATAACTTAGGAGGTGAAAGGATTTCACAAGGAAACCTACAAAGGTGAAAGGTCTTCACAAGGAAAACTACAAAACACAAATGAAATATATTGTAGATGACAAAAACAAATGGAAAGACAGCCCATGTTCATGGATTGGAAGAATCAGTATCTTTAAAATGATCATACTGCCCAAGGCAATTTACAGATTCAATGCAATTCCTATCAAAATACTGATGTCATTTTTTACAGAATTAGAAAACACATTCCAAAAATCTGTATGGAGCAAAAAAAGAGGCCGAAAAATGACAGCAATCTGAAGCAAAAAGAACAAAGCTAGAGACATCACATTAACTGACTTCAAATTATACTACAAGGCTATAGTACCCAGAAACAAGTACTGGTATAAAAAATGGACACATAGATCAATGAAACAGAATAGAGAACTCAGAAATAAAGCCACATACATACAGCCAACTAATCTTTGACAAAGTTGACAAAAACATACACTAGAGAAGGGACACCTTGCTCAATAAATGGTGGTGGAAAAATAGGATAGCCACATGCAGAGGAATATAACTGGATCCCTGTCTCTAACCATATACAAATATTAACTCAAGATGGATTGAAGACTTAAATATAAGAACTGAAACTGTAAAAGTTCCAGAAGAAAACCAAGAAAAAAAATCTCTTCTGGGCGTTGGCCTAGGCAAAGAATTCATGACTCATGACTAAGACATTAAAAGCAAATGCAACAAAAATGAAAACAGACAAATGGGTCTCAAACTAAAAAGCTTCTGCACATCAAGAAACAAAAAAATCAACAGAGTAAACAGATAACCTACATACAGATTGGGAGAAAATATTTCCACACTATGCATCTGGCAAAGGGCTACTATCCAGAATCTACAAGGTGCTCAAACCACTCAACAACAACAACAACAATGAAACCCAAATAACCTTGCTAAACAGTGGGCAAAGGACATGTAGAGACATTTTGCAAAAGAAAATATATGAATGGCCAACAAGCATGTGAAAAAATGCTCAACATCACCAATCATCAGAGAAATACAAATTAAAAACACTATGATACCATCTCACACCAGTCAAAATGGTTAGTACTAAAAATTCAAAAAGCAACAGATGTTGGCAAAGGTATGGAGAAAAAGCAATGCTTATACATTGTTGGTGGGGAGGTAAATAAATATGACCTGTGTAAAACAATATGAAAAATTTTCAAAAAAATCTAAAAATTGAACTACCATTGGATCCAGCAATCCCACTTCCTGTGTATCTTCCTAAAGTGAAAGAAATCATTATATTAACAAGATACTTTCACTTGTATGCTTATCATGGCACTATTCACAATAGCAAAGATAAGGAATCAACCTAAGTGCCCATGAATGAATGAATGGAGAAAATGTGGTATAGATGCTGTGTGTGTGTGTGTGTGTCTATGTATATATGTACCTATATATTTATATTATCTATAAATATCTCTATCATGGCCTCTATCTATATATATGCACCATGGAATATTACTGTACCATAACATAGAATAAAATCATGTGTTTTGCAGCAACATGGATATAACTGGAGGCCATTATGTTAAGTGAAATAACTCAGAAATAGAAATTCAAATACCCCATGTTCTTACTTATAAGTGAGAGCTAAATAATGTATACACATGGACATAGAGTGTGGAATTTTAGTCACTGGAGGCTTGCAAAGATAGTAGAGTAGGAGGAAAGTGAGGGATGAGAAATTATCTAATGGGTACAATGTTTATTATTTGAGTAATGGTTATATTTTAGCCTAGACTTTACCACTATGCAATATATCCATGTAACAAAACTGCACTTGTACCCCTAAATCTATAGAAACAAAAATTAAGAAATGAAGCAAATTATAAAAAGAAAAACATATTCTATCCAATAGAAGGTAAGAATGAAAAATAAAGAGAAATGCATGTTAAATAAAAATAGCAAAAGAATATGCTAAAAGAAATCCAAATATATGAATAAGTCCTACTAATGTAAATAGACTACAAACAGTAGTTAAAAGAAATAGCTTCTCAAATTAAAAAAAAAAAAAAGCCAGCCATAGGCTGTTCATAAAAAACTGCATCTAGAACAAATAAGAAAGCTTGAAGGTAAATGAATGGGAAATGATGTAACTACAAGGATAAAGAGAACCACTATACAGTGTGAAGATAAACAATTCACCAGGAAAACAAAATAACCTTGAACCTGTAGACTCAACAACACAGCATAAAAATTTATATAAGCAAAAGAAAAGTTACAAAGATAAATTGACAAATATACAATCATAATGGAGAAATTTTACCTGTATCTTTCAGTAATTAACGAGAGCTAAATTAACAGAAGCATTTTTAAAAATTAGTCAATGGCTGAGACAGCTAGCTGTCCTCCATAAATGTGTGTGCCTTCCACAATGTGGAGTTGTCACTGTGAGATGGCCGTTCAGGGCTGGACTTCATTTCCCAGTCCTTTTGTATATGGGTGTATGACCATGTGACTATTTGTTTTCTCCCAAAAGAAGGAGAACAGAAATTAAAACATCATTAAGGCATTATCTCCTGCCTATCAGGATGGGAATATTTTAAGTGTTACAAACACCAAGTATTGGCAATATGAGAAAGCAGAAGCTGGCATATTGCTTATGTGACTATATACTGGTAAAACTACTTTGAACTGCAATTTGGCAATGCCTTAAAAAGCTAAAGATGTTAGTATTAATGATTCAAAAAGTCTATGCCTAGTTTTCTAGACAACCAAAAAGCAAAGAGAATTTTAAGAATTGTACAAGGATATTCACTGTACAACTGTTACAGCAAAAAAGAGAAACAGCCTAACTGTCCATCAGTAGGAAACAGATAAGTATACCATAGTTTATTCATATATTAAATACCATAAAACAATTATAGTGGAGTGAGCAGATCTACATGTATCATCAAGAATAAATTATCCCTGAAAAAGAAATGAAGAGTGAGAAAATCAAACTCCCAAATGATGTGCCCTCTGGGATGTTACTAATGAAACTACATAAGAACATAAAAAGTAGTACAAAGTTAATGAATACATGCATAAGTATAACATGCACAAAGCCAAACATGGAAATATTACACACCAACTTCAATGTAGTAGCTACCTCTGGAGAGAAGACGAAGGGATGGATAGATGGGGCTTCAGCTGCATCTCTAGTGTTTTGTGTATATTAGGAAAGTCTAAAGCAAATGTAATAAAACCTTAACATCTCTTAAATCGGGATGCTGAGATCATGGTGTCTATTACATTATTTACGTGCCTTATGATAAGTTTGAAACATTTCAAAATAAAATACTACTGACCTACAGGCATGGCCAAATCAGACAATCATAACCTTTGTGCAAAATGAGCTCAAGTGCCACAGGTCTACAGTGTCTCTGGTCTGCATAGTTTTGAGTTCTTAATCAGAAAAATCATGTGCATTTTAAAAATCAATGTGAGTACGGCACAATCATTTTATACTAATTAATTAAGCACTTGGTGTTCCTGGGAGCTAATCTAGGAAGTCAAACCAACTAAGTTATATACACAAATATCCTGTAATTTTTAAAATGCACAAAAAATTTTCCTGGCTGAGTGTGGTGGCTCATGCCTATAATTCCAGAACTTTGGGAGTTTGGCGGGGAAGGATTGCTTAAGTCCTAGTGTTCAACACCAGCCTGGTCAAGATAGCAAGACCGCATCTCCACAAAAGAAAAATTAAAAAAGTAGCGGGGTGTGGTGGCACATGCCTATAGTTCTAGCTACTTGAGAGGCTAAGGTGAGAGGATTGCTTGAGCTCAGGAGGTTGAAGCTGCAGTGAGCAGTGCTCACACCACTGCACTCCAGCCTGGGTGACAAAAATGAAACCCTGTCTCAAAAAAAAAAAAGAAAAAAGAAGAAAAGAAAAGAAAAGAAAAGAAAAGAAAAGAAAAGAAAAAGCAAAGGTTCAATAAAACAGAAAGGGACTTAAAACTTTTCAGTAAACTTTCAGCATTGAGATTCCTATTGTGAAAGCAGGAGAATAAATTACCTATCACTACCAGTGAGACAAACAATATCCTGAGGTGTTATATAAGTGGAAGATAGACTATTGGCTGGGCAGCAAGATTCATGCTCAATGTCATAGATTCTTCATTCATGATCAAGATTTTGATCTACTTGATAGAGTGTATAAAGCCTTATTTTTTTCCTTTCCTTCATTTCCTTTTGCTTCTCCTTTTTTCCTCCTAGTTTCTCTCCCTTTTCCTCTTCCGCTTTTTCTTCTGCTTCTTGTTCTTTTTCTTCTCCATCAAATAATTAGCACTTGCTAAATGCTGGATATGATGTTTTACAAGCATTATCTCATTTAATTTTCACAGCAGTTAGGTAGATATTTTTATTGCCATTCATCAGGTGCTAGAACTGAGGCTTTAAGAAGTGAAAAACATGCACAAGTCATGCAGATAGTACTTGGAAAAGTCAGGATTAGAAACCAGGTTTGGGCCAGACATGGTGGTTCAACCCTATAATCCCAGCATAGCCTGGGCAATATAGTGAGACCCTATCTGTACAAAAGAAAAAGAAAAAAAAAGATAGGCATGCCTGTTATTCTAACTAATTGGGAGGCTGGGAGGATTGCTTGGGCCCAAGATTTTGAGGCTGCAGAGAGCTATGATCACATGGCTGCACTCCAGCTTCAGCAATAGAGAGAGACCCCATCTCCCATCTGTTAAAAAAAAAAAAGTTTGCCTGCAGTTTCAAATGCAAGCATGCTTGTAACTAGCATGAAATTAGACCTCCTAAAAAGTTGAATGACCTGAGGCCCCATTTGACCAGAATATCTTTGCTGAGTTTTTTTTTTTTTTTTTTTTTCCCAAAAAGAGAAGTTTTTACCCTGGTCAGATATTGTAACTATAAATCTACTAGAAAACACTCTGAATCAGAAAAGAAAAATCCAGAAAGTTCTGAAACCCTCAAACAGAATTTTTAGATGTCAGTTAGGACCCTTTCTTTAAAAACTTAGCAATTTGAAATAGCTCTAGTGAAAGAGGTAATTCATTCACTCAAACTGTCATCTCGTTTAGTGATCCCATGTAAAGAGTTTTCTTCAGGCATGGCTCAATTTGGTTACATAAAGTGTCATCCAGACTTGCTTTCTGTCAGTTCTCTTACTTGACTTCCAGCACAGACAGATTCATCCCCTGAGGCATCAGAAGAGCTACAGCAGCCTCTGATTTGTAACCTCCCCATTTCAAGAGCAGAAGAAAAGATCAAAAGCCTTTTGCAGGGGGGTTGGCCCCCTAAAAGGAACATAAAGTAGCTTAGGTCCAATGACCAACTCTAAAATAATCAACATTCCTTGGAAAGCATTGTGATTGTTTAGACCTTTGTCAAATGCTCCACCACTGGAGTGAAGAGTGTAGGCCTGTGTAGATAGGCCAGAAAAGTGGAAGTAGATTCTGGGGCAGCAAGAAACCCTATCCACTAAACCTAGTATAGTACAGGATCCCAGTGTCCTCTGTCTCTCATCATTCAACCCTTGTCTCATATAATCAATCACCAAGTATTGCAGATTACTTGTTAAATAATCCCTTTCATCAATATTATAACTGCATTAGTTACCTTGAAACATTTCATTAGTTCATTCCTTCAACAAGTATGCATTATCTATAATGTGCCAACATTATACATTATCACTGAGCAAGGATATATAAAGAAAGCAAACACAGATTTTGCTGTTAAGGAGTTCACAGTCCATGCAGAAGAAAAACTGATTACTATTATATGTTGTGATACAAATATATATATATATATATATATATATATATATAGTGCCATGTGAATAGAATTTAAGGCAATAAAGAATTACTAAGGAGGTGATGTCTGACTGAAGCTAGGTAACGAGTTTTATTACAACCAGAAGGATCAGCTTGAGCAAGGGTACTGAGGCAAAAAACAGCATGATCAACATTCTGGTTTCAGCAATGCATTATAGTTGTATGCGACACCACTATTGGGGGAAATTGGGTGATGAGTACACAGGATCTCTCTGTATTATTTTTGAAACTTCCTGTGAGTCTACAATTTCTCCCAAAAAAGTGTCTTAAAAACAACATAGCATGTGAAGTGTTGTTCTAAACTTCTTAAACACTGCTGGAGCATCTGCTTGAAAGGCGGAGTTCAGAAGATGTTGCAGAAAAGGTGGGCAAGTGCCACCTTGAAAAGTAGCCTCACCCCTTGTTTGAATCTTATACCATAGTACTGGAGAACTTGATGGGGTTTAAGCTGGAGATTGACTTAGTTCCTGCTATTTGTGTCACCTTTTCCTTGTGTATCAAAGTGGAGACTAGTCCTTATTCTGCAACAATTTTACTCTGCAACCAAAGCCTCTAGTACTTTGCTTGTTTTTCTCACATTTTTTAACCTGTTGAACTTGGTAGGGAGATTCTTGCCTTATCCTCTGAGCGACTTCAGCAAATTCTCCAAAGCCTATTTTTCTTCCCCACTATCTGAGTCTTGAAGCAGACTTTGTCAACCTTCGACTACAGGCTAACCTTGATGCCTATGTTACAATGTAATCACAATGATGGAGAAGTCAGGCTGGATAAACACAGCATTACCCAGGGGTCTAGCCAACAAGAGCCCAGCAACAAAGAGCCATGAAAAATCGTTTTCAGTGTGTTCCAGTGGATTATTCATTAGCTATTAAGATTTGTTTAAAAACATTTATTGTGCACCAACTTCACAGTAGATTCCATGGAAAAATGAGTAGGGCAAAATTTCTGTCCTCAATCACCTTTAGCTGAGGGATCAGGTATATAACATAGTCTCATTAGAAGATAAGAGCCATGTTTGTGGTTTATAAAAGCAGAGTGTTGGCACAAAGAGAGAGAATCAGTTCATCCTGAGACGGCTGGGTCACCAAGGGGGCAAAGAATCAAATCTAACTTATGAGACAGGGAAACAGCGAAGAGTAGCAGTGACCTGAAGTATATGAACTCTACTTATCTTCATGTCCTAGAGAATCATAAATTTTGCATGTTACAAAAGCAGTCTGGTACCCTCTCCAGACTGGAAATGTGAAAAGGCTTCAGCAATGTTTTCCTGTACTCCTGCACATTAGAGAGATTAAGCGTCCCAAGACATAATTAGAAAAAAAATTCCAGAGGGAGAACTTTCCCTAGAAATGAAATAATCTAAATGTGTGGCAACTATTTTAGATGAAGGACAAGACAGAGACTACAGGAAAGCAGGAGATTCATTCATTCATGTACTCATTCAATGAATATTTATTGAGCCCTACTTTATGCAAAGCACCCTAGTAGTATCTCAGTATTTTGAGAATTACAAAAATCAACCATTGGCATGAGTCTCTAAAAATACTTATCTTGTTAGCAAGTTCTGATGCAGCCTTTCACAACTGCCTTCCCATTCAAAAATAAATGAAAGCACACTGAAAAAAGGAACAATTATCTTAAAGAAGGTAAGAAACAACTAAATATTCTTTGTTGTCTCCTTCAGTTTAGAGACCTAGAAACTACTCACCCTGAAAACCTATGTTGACATTTCTCTATTGGTTAGGTGCTACATTTTATGTTTTCCAGAGAAGTGTCCCCGCAAACTTCATCTTTGTATAGCTAAACAGAGAGAGGGAAGAAAGGGCAGAATGTTATGGGAATGAGGGATGGCGGTGGAAGAAGAACTCTGCACTCCCATGGCTATGGATTCCATTAAAACAACTGAAGCATCAAAAACAGCCCCGTGTTTCCCAAGGCTTGCTTTGTTAGTTTTGTTTTTCCAATATATTCTATCACTTACATGGAAGAAACTCCCAACTTGGTTATGAAAAACTGTATCAGATATAGGACTCCCAGTCTCTAGAGTGTTTAGTGGGAGCTATCACAACGAGCTTTCCAATCAAATATGTAAGGGTTCCAAGCACTCAGATAGTCAGAGGGTGAGGTCACTAGCAACTCACACCCCTCAGCTAAAGAAAAAGGCAGAATTTAGAGAAATTTCTTCTCATTCGAAGATGACTGTTAATATCACTATCAATCACGAGAATAAGAATAGTTAACATTAATGAAGGAGTTTCTATGTGCCAGGTGCTGAACTAAACACTTTAAATGCTTTATCTACTTTGTCATGTCAACTCCACAAAATAAAATCTATTACTCCCTAATAAGCAACTTCAGCAAAGTCTCAGAATACAAAAATCAAAGTACAAAAATCACAAGCATTCCTATACACCAATAACAGACAGCCAAATCATGAGTGAATTCCCATTCACAATTGCTACAAAGAGAATAAAATACCCAGGAATGCAACTAACAAGAAATATGAAGGACCTCTTCAAGGAGAACTACAAACCACTGCTCAAGGAAATAAGAGAGGACACAAACAGATGGAAAAACATTGCTTATGGTTCGGAAGAATATCGTGAAAATGGCCATACTGCCCAAAGTAATTTATAGATTCAATGCTATCCCCATAAAACTACCATTGACCTTCTTCACAGAACTGGAAAAAACCACCTTAAACTTCATATGGAACCAAAAAGGAGTTCGCATAGCCAAGATAATACTAAGCAAAAAAAAAGCAAAGCTGGAGGCATCACATTACCTGACTTCAAGCTATACTACAAGGCTACAGTAATCAAAACAGCATGGTACTGGTACCAAAACAGAGATATAGACCAATGGAACAGAACAGAGCCCTCAGAAGTAACTCCACATATCTACAACCATCTGATCTTTTACAAACATGACAAAAACAAGCAATGTGGAAAGGATTCCCTGTTTAATAAATGGAGTTGGGAAAACTGGCAAGCCATATGCAGAAAGCTGAAACTGAACCCCTTCCTTACACCTTATACAAAAATTAACTCCAGATTGATTAACGATTTAAACATAAGACCTAACACCATAAAAACCCTAGAAGACAACCTAGGCAATACCATTCAGGACATATGCATAGGCAAGGACTTCATGACTAAAACACCAAAAGCAATGGCAACAAAAGCCAAAATAGACAAATGGGATCTAATTAAATTTAAGAGCTTCTGCACAGCAAAAGAAGCTATCATTAGCGTGAATGGCAACCAACAGAATGGGGAAAAAAATTTTTGCAATCTACTCATTTTTTAAAATAATGTATTTTAATAGCAAACTTACAGGAACAGCACAGAAGACAGACAACATTAAAAACATGTACTTGCATGTAGGACAACTCAGTTAGAAAAGCATAGTGAATGGATGGAATCTACTGTATGATAAAAATGCTACAAACACCATTTTGTTGCCATCAATAAGAAATGTACTTGTTCTAAAAAAAATCCAAATGCTGGCATTGTTCAGAAAAAACATTTAACAGGTTTATTTATAATTATTTTAAAGTTGAACTGCTGAAACTTGTTCACTGAAACATTTTAACTTGCATTAATGCTTTATGTCTCCACATTTATATTAAAAATCACACACAAATGAAAATGGAAAAACTGTCAATACCTGATTTCTGTCCCCTATTTTTCCACTCACAATCATATACTTAGGTACCTTTTGACTCCACAGAAAAAAAATTATCTAACATTCAGAACTACCAATCTGACAATCTACCCATCTGACAAAGGGCTAATATCTAGAATTTACAAAGAGCTTAAATAAATTTACAAGAGAAAAACAACCCCATCAAAAAGTGGACAAAGGATATGAACAGACACTTTTCAAAAGAAGACATTTATGCAGCCAACAAACATATGAAAAAATGCTCAACATCATTGGTCATTAGAGAAATGCAAATCAAAACCACATTCAGATACCATTTTATGCCAGTTAGAATGGCCATCATTAAAAATCTGTAGACAAGAGATGTGGGAGAAGATGTGGAGAAATAGGAATGCTTTACATTGTTGGTGGGAGTGTAAATTAGTTCAACCACTGTGCAAGACAGTGTAGCAATTCCTCAAGGATCTAGAAACAGAAATACCATTTGACCCAGCAATCCCATTACTGGGTATATACTCAAAAGGATTATAAATCATTCTATTATGAAGCCTCATGCAAACGTATGTTCACTGCAGCACTGTTTACAATAGCAAAGACTTGGAACCAACCCAAATGCCCATCAATGATAGACTGGATAAAGAAAATGCAGCACATATATACCATGGAATACTACACAGCCACGAAAAAAGGACGAGTTCATGTCCTTTACAGGGACATGGATGAATCTGGAAACCATCATTCTCTGCAAACTGACACAAGAATAGAAAACCAAACACCATATGTTCTCACTCATAAGTGGGTGTTGAACAATGAGAACACAAGGACACAGGGAGGGGAACATCACACACTGAGGCCTGCTGGGGGGTGGGGGAGCTAGGGGAGGGCTAACAAGGGGTGAAGGGATTGTGGAAGGATAACATTAGGAGAAATACCTAATGTAGATGACAGGGGGATGGATGCAGCAAACCACCATGGTATGTGTATACCTATGTAACAATCCTGCCCGATCTGCATATGTACCCCAGAACTTAAAGTATGAAGAAAAAAAAGTTAAAAAAATAAAATTCACAGAAGAGAAGTTTTATGGTATAAATTATAATAATTTAATGACAATAATATCTTGTTAACAATGGTAAATTCTCAAACATAATGGGTAAATAATAGGACCAAACTTAAAAAAAAAAAATACAAAAGTCAACAAATAATGGAAAATGGTACTTTCAACTCATTATCAAAAAGCAAGTAAAAACAATAGGCAATAATGAGCTACATTTTAGGTAACATTACAATATTGTAGTATCTAGTGTGTTTTTAAATTCCAGAAGTTGTCAAGTATGCTGGTAAAGCTATTATATTTTCTGAACTTTACTAAAAGCCTTTTGGAAAATATATCTTAAAACCTCCAAGTAATTCATATGCTTTCCCCTGGTAGTTCAATTCTCCAAAACCTATTCTAAGGTATCAAAGATCTGCAGAAAAATTTATAAAAATATTATTGCATTATGCAAAAAAGTGAAGACATCCAATAATTCAAAATTTGTTTTGAAATGCATTGTTCATTCAAATAACAGAATGTTCTGCAACTATTAATAATGACAATTTTGAGTTCTCCCACTTCGATTTTCTTTTGCAAGATGGTTTGACATCTCTTTCAAGATGGTTTGCATTTCCATATGAACCTTAGGATCAGCTTATCAGTTTTTGCAAATACCAGCTGATATTTTGAAAAGGATTTGTCAAATCTGTAGATTAATTTAAACAATACTACCATCTTTACAATTTTAAGTCATATGATCCATTATTATTGTTAGCTATAGTCATCTTACAGTGCTATAGAACACTAACTTATTCCTTCTATCTAGCTGTATTTTGTGCCCTTTAACAACTCTCTCCCTATTCCTTCTTCCTTTTCTTTATACTTTTCAGCCTCTAGTATCCTCTGTTCCACTCTTTACTTCTAGGAGATGAACTTTTCTTAGTTTTCACATATTAAGGAGAACATGTGGTACTTAACTCTGTTCCATTTTACTTGATGTAATGCCCTCCAGTTCCATGCATGTTGCTGCAAATAATAGGATTTTGTTATTTTTGTGACTGAATAATATTCCATTGGGCATCTACTCCATTTTTTCTTTATCCATTTATCTGTTGTTGAATACCTGAGTTGATTCCATATCTTGGCTATTGTATTATTTTAATTCTTTTCTTACTATATTTGCTAAATATTCAGTTATTTTCCTTTTTTCAGTTATTTTCTTAGTGATTGCTCTGGAGATTACAATTAATATCTTAATTTAAAACAATCTAGTGTAGATTAATATTAACTTAATACTGCATAAAGACTTTGCTCTAATATACCTCCCTTATATCCCCCTTTTGTCATTATTTTCATGCAAGTTATGCAGTAATACATTATAAGCGCATCAACAGTGCTTTAATATTATTGCTTCATGTAGTTGTTTTGTAAATCATATAGGAAAATAAAAGAGTTACATACAAAATTATATTTACACCGTATTTTATAATTACTGTTTGGTTACATTTACCAGTGCCAATCTTTTTTTATTTTTTTTTTTTGAGACAGGGTCTCACTCTATTGCCCTGCCTGGAGTTCAATGGCATGATCACAGCTCACTACAGCTTCAATTTCCCAGGCTCAAGTGATCTTCCCACCTTATCCTCCTGAGTAGCTGGGAGTGCAGGTGTGCACCACCACACCCAGCTAATTTTAAAATTTTTTGTAGAGACAAGGTTTCATCATGTTGCCCAGGCTGGTCTCAAACTCCTGACCTCCCTGATCTACCTGCCTCAGCCTCCGAAAGTGCTGGGATTACAGGCATGAGCTACCATGCTCAGCTGTTTAGCCAATCTTTAAGAGACTGTCTGCTAGCAACAAATTCTTTTAGCTTTCCTTTCTTTGTGAATGTCTTCAATTTCTTTTTATTCCTGAAGAATAATCTCACTGAGTTTAGACTTTGCAGTTGACAGTTCTTTTCTTTCAACACATATGTTGTGCCACTTCCTCTGACCACTGTGATTTCAAAAATAAATTCCCTGTCATTCAAATTGGTATCCCCATGTAAGTAAGGTGTCATTTCTCTGTGGCTTTCAAGATTTATCTTTGTCTTAAGTTTTCAGAAGTTTAATTGTGGTATATCTTGGTATTAATTTATTTGGATTTATATTATTTGTGGTTTTCTCAACTTCTTGAATCTGTGGATTCGTGTCTTTCACCAATTTGGAAAACTTTTAGGCATCATTTATTCAAATTTTCTTTCAGTCTAGCTCCTTCCCCTGCCTTTCCTTCTAGGGTTCCAATGATACAAAGTTAGATCTTTGGTTATTGTGTGAATAGGTTTCTGGAGGTTCTGTTTTCCATTTTCTTGTTTTGATGTAGTATATTTTCTCTCTGATGTTCAGACTGGGTAAATTCTATCATTCTATCTTCAAGTTTACTTATTCCATGTTTTGTTATCTCTATTCTACTATTAAGTCCATCTAATGAGTTTTAAATTTTCTGTTGTATTTTTAAATTCTATATTTACCATGTTTTTTATACTTTCTATTTTTTTTAATAAAAGAGAGAAAGAAAGAGGAAGAGATTTGAGAAAAAGAGAGAAAAGGAGAAAGAAACAGCAAAAGGAAGAAAAAAAGAATGAAAGAGAGAAAGAGGAAGAGATTTTAGAAAAGGAGAGAGAAAGAAATAGCAAAAGAAAGAAAGAAAAAAAAAGAATGAAAGAGAGAAAGAAAGAGAAAGAGAAAGGGAGAGAGAACGGGATTCTTGTTTTATTGCCCAGGCTAGAATACAGTCTAAAAATGGGTATTAAAAACCTCTTTTATGCCAATAATTGTGCTTAACAATGGAGACAGGAAGGAATAGGGGATGAAAATAACAAATAAGCAGACAACCAATATTTTATTTAAACCTGTGAAATGCTATGCAATGGCTGGGGAGTGATTTACTTCCAATTATGTGGTCACTTTTAAAATAGGTATAATGTGATGCTGAGAAAAATGTATGTTTTGTGGATTTGTGGGAGGAGAGTTCTGTAAATATTTGTTAAGTCTAGTTGTTCCAGGTCTGAGTTCAAGTCCTGGATATCCTTGTTGATTTTCTATCTCGTTGATCTATGTAATATTGACAT
>PVKP010002332.1:0-125667 GCA_004027715.1 Plecturocebus donacophilus
CACCGGCAGGCAGCAGCCCATCAACCAGCAGAACCCGGGGAGGTCAGAGGAGAGCCCTGGCCGCTGAGCGCCCGACTCCGGGGGAAACCACCTTCCCACTCCATCTCCCTCTGGCTTCCCCATCTGCTGAGAGCTACTTCCACTCAACAAAACCTTGCACTTACTCTCCAAGCCTACGTGTGAGTCAATTCTGGTGCACCAAGGCAAGAAACCTCGAGATACAGAAAGCCCTCTGTCCTTTTGATAAGGCAGGGGTCTAACTGAGCTGATAAACACTACCTACCTACCTACAGACGGCACAACTAAAAGAGCATATGGTAATACATGCCCACTGGGGCTTCAGGAGCTGTAAACATTCACCCCTAGACGCTGTCATGGGGTTGGAGCCCCAAAGCCTGCCCATCTGCATGTTCCCCTAGAGCTCTGAGCAGCAGGGCACAAAGAAGCGAGCCACACCCCATTGCACGCACGCCCTGCGAGGGGTCAAGGGAACTTTTCCTGTTTCAACACTATGACTATTATACCTTTAATCACTCCCTTCTTGGCCCCCTCTAAGATTTCATTATTGTTTTTCATCAATCCACTGTATTGGCAGCAACCTTCCTTTGTTGTTCTATACCTACTTCCCTAGATTGGTGCCTCATTACCTCATTACCATTAGCAGGTATTCACTGAGCGACACCTGTGTGTGAGATGTGCTGTCCGTGTGAGACTCAAAATCTAGTGTAGGCATCAGCAAACTGTCACCATAAAACAAACCTTGCCTCCCACCTGATTTGTACAGCCAGAAAGCTAAGAATGATTTTTATATTTTTAAATAACTGAACTAAAATCAGAAGAGTAACAGTTTATGACACATAAATATTATATTGAAAAAAATCTGTATCTTCCTCTTCCTCCTTCTCATGTACCATTGTCCGAACTTCATGAACACTTTCATGGCCTCCTCTCTTTGTGCCATCTGTCAAAGTATTCTTCATCTTTCAAGAACTGTATGTCATTTCCTTCAAGAAACTATCTTTCGTCTTCCACAGCCAAAAGTATTATGCAATTCTTATTATCCTTAGGTAAACCTAAAAATAGTATTAACATTACTAATACTCTACTATTTTGCATCCACCACTATTTCGTAAGGTTGCTAATGAGACATAATTAATTCATCTTCATATTTCTCACAGCATCTACCATTGTGTCTTTACACAGTATCAAATATATCTTTCTTAATGAAACATGCTAATCAGGTAAAACTGGCTCATGTCAATAATCAATAATGAAGTCACACGATTTTATTTGCTAAATACATGAATTTTCATTAGCAAAATGAATCCATTTTGTAATATTCCTTTCCCTTTACACTGATTCCTTCTCCCTAATTTCAGTTATATCCAAACATTCCACTTTGGAAAACATGTTTCCTTGACCCTCCCATTCACTAATTTGTTTTTATCGCCAGCATGAGAAAAGAACAAACTATTTACTCCCTTACCTCTCATTCTTTCTTAAGTTCATTGTTAATGTCACTTGAAACTTTCCAAAGTAATTATTGGCCTTCTTGCAAAAATCAAAGGCCTCCCTTTAGATGTCATTCTATTTGAACTTTTTAAGACATTTGACCACTTCTTCTGTTTTTAAAAATCTTTTCTTTTGGTTTAAATAACATTCCTTGCTCCTGGGTCTCCTCCATCTCTGCTTCAACTGGGTGTACTGCCTGATTTCCTCTTTGTTCTCACCTACCTTTAAGAGATTAACTCTTGTTTTTCTCAACTCCTCACTCGGCTTGTTTTTCACGGTTGTCCTATTACCTACAATGACTTCAATAAGCACGTATCCAAAAGTTGATAGCTCCCAAGTATCTATCCGCAGCTCTCTGTTTCTCTCCAGACCTGATTTCCCTTTTGCAAATTCTATACATATTATTCTCTGAATCTATCTCATTGACTTCCTTTTTTTCCCATTTTCCTTTCTTGCTTAACAGCATCATAATCATCTTGGTCAGGCCAGGGAGCTGACAGCTAGGAGGACTTCAAAGGTGGAACTCAATCTCAGAGCTTTATTGTAACCTTCTGACTTCTCTTTAGGTATTTGTGCAGTTCTTAGCACATAATCAGGACAAAAGCCAATATTTTTGAATGAATATCTTTAAAATAATATTGAACATTAGCTTGTGAATTAGTATCTTTTAATACACTGTAGCAAATGTCTAAAATTTGTTTATTACTCACAGAAATAATTACATATTTAAGAAAACTATGAAGAGAAATGTGAAAAGGCAAAGGTCACATGGAAAAACATCAACATTGGTGCAGGTCAATAACAATGTGCAAGATATTCTTTTATCAAAGATTTCATATTTTAGATAAATGTATAAGGAAACGTTTATGAAGAACATTCAAAACTATATTGGACACATTAAAATTCTAGAATGATGAGACAGCACTCATATTAAAGGACATTTTCTTCTATTTTGGCAAAGTATATTCAATATTATCATATTACTATATTGCTGTTCCTTTGGTCCTATCAAACTTGGCGTCCATTCCCCTGCATGTTATTTATAGATTTCTTAACCATTTACAGGATGTCACTACTAGGGCTACCTCAACTGCTCATAATGAAGCTTATCCCATGATCAAATTAATCCTTAATTGAAGATATTTAATAGATCATTTTTGATGCACTTTTGAGATTGGGAAAATATGAATGTGATATGTCACTCTATTAGTCATAGTTTTTCTTCAGAAACATCAAACATGAAAAAACAAAGAATGTGACTATACAAAATGTCCCAGACATTTTTAAGCACTCAAATAGAGAAGAAAAAAATGGTGAAAACATACAGGAATGTTCATGTGGTTCTGTTGCTGTGTAATCCTCCCCTGCTCTTAAAATGTAAAAGAAGTCAATCACGGCTTCCATGCCTCCCTGCCTCTCTTCTGCCACTCCAAAGATGTGTGGTCCTACTGCAGATTGGACTTAATCCTATCCCATCAAAAACAAGACAAAAAATTGTTTTTGAAAAAATAACAATTTCTATGGAGTACCATTTTGTATTTAAATATCATTTTGAAAACAAGTTATTGAAAACATTTTATACTGTCATTAGGGCCCTGAAGTGTTATATTCAAAACTATTGTACATGTGATGAAGACCCATTAAATTGCAAAATATGTAAAACACCATGAAGCAAAATATTGTCAAAGCCTAAGGCCCATGTGGAACACTCAAATAACAGCAAGTAATGGATAGCTTGCCTTGATCTCTGAGCTTTGCAGTGCAATATGAATTTGACCACACACAAATCTATTCATAGACAATAGGACGTACTAATATAAATTAAAATGGTGATTTAAGTACATTTCTCCTAGTAATTCTCTCTTTCCCTGTAATCAACTTGTATGAAACATTCCTTATTATAAATAGATGCAATTATATAAATCAATTTAAAAAATCAATAAATGACCCCAAAAAACCCAGCTCTCCTGGCATTGCAGAGTTGCATAATATGATTTCCTACAATGATGTCACATTTGATGCTGTAGACCATGTGAAACAGATTAACTGTGACCAAATTGCATTCTTCTGTAAGGCCAGCTGATATGCACTTGTAAAACATGAAACACACAGATACTTTGAGATTAAACTGAATGATTCTCAAATGCTATGCCACGCATAATTCACACTTCATAAATATCTACCTTATAAAAACTAGATTGCTTTTAGTTGTTTTTTTAAACAACCAACATGGCAATCTAAGTAATTTCAGTGCATATTTATCCTACAGAGACTTAATAGAAAAATGCCTCGTTTGTTCTTTCTAATGAGTTCTTACTTTCATGTGTTCTGGGCTGTCTAAGGAAAAATTGATGTCTAGTGTCACTGCTAGGAAGTGCACACTGTTCACCCTCACTGCAATCTATGTCCTAATCCTCTTGCTCTGCAGGATATCATATACTTTGTCAGCCAATATCCAGAAAGGAAGTTCTCCAATGACATCTTCTCCACAATGCTCAAAACTCTTAGTTGGACACTGAGGCATCAACTGGTGAGATGAAAGGGAATAAGTGAACATTGCAGATGAAAGGCACTATTGCTATTTATCTAACCAATGCTAAAAGAGATTGAAAATTTAAAGTTTCCTATCATTAAATGTTTCTCTAAAATGTTGTCCTCATAATAACCTGGGAGAATCTGGATCAACTTAATGATGTCTTCACCCTTTTATTCCCCCAGATTTAAGAGTTTAGGGATCAACTGTGTTAATAATAGCAATTGTCAGTGTGCATTTTAGAAGTAATTTCAACAGTATAACATGTTCCAGCTATATCTCCACCCCTATGGAGAGTACAGCAATAGAGTGAACCTTTTGCAATGTAAGTAAAATGAAAGGAATTCATATAAGTCGACATAAAACAGGTGATTAAGAACCATTGAACCCCATAGTGGGATAAAGTGCTCTTGTAGAAGCAAGACATTCAGAAGCTGTGTGATCATGGCAAAGTCATTCAAAGTCTGCAATGTTCTCATTTTTATGAGTTAGTAAAGGTATTATCTTTCATAAAGAACCATGAACCTACATTCACAATATCAAGCAGAAATAGAATGTGGTGTTTTGTATCTTATAGATTATTTGAATTCTGATTGATATAAACAAAAATTCTTTTGATTGCTTCAGGTTACAAATGGCAAAACCATCAAACCCAGGGAAAGCAATGCACTGTGTAAGGATTTGACCTCGTCTTATGAACTCTGTGTTTTAAGTAACAGACCTAATTCTTTGAACCATCCAATGAAATGGACTCTATGGTCTGAATATTTGTGTCCTTCCAAAACTCATATGTTGAAATCCTTACCCCATAGGTGATTGTATTTGCAGGTGGGGCATTTTGGAGGTGGTACCCTTTCCAAGGCTATTTGGAAGATAATTAGAAGCTTAGGGAATGGGATTAGTACCCTTCTAAAAGAAACTCCAAAGAGACCTCTCACTCCTTCTGGCATATGAATTTACAATGAGAACATGGCCATCTCTGGACCAGGAAGTGGGCCCTCACTGGACACCTAATCTGCTGACACCTTGATCTTGGACTTCCTAACCTTTAGAACTGTAAAAAATAAACTTCTAATGTATACAAGCCACTCAGTTTATAGAATTTTGTTATAGCATCCCAAAAGGACTAAGATATGAATGTTAGCTCAATTGCAAGTAAAAGTTGAAGCATAAAAGTTCAAATTGGGACTTCTGCCAAGATGTCTGAATAGGATCACTGAATAGGATCACTGAATAGGATACACAAATCTATAAATGCAATCCATCATATAAACAGAACCAAAGACAAAAACCACATGACTATCTCAATAGAAGAAGAGAAGGCCTTTGACAAAATTCAACAGCCCTTTATGCTAAAAACCCTCAATAAACTAGGTATCAATGAAACGTATCTCAAAATAATAAAAGCTGTTTACGACAAACCCACAGCCAGTATTATACTGAATGGGCAAAAACTGGAAGCATTCCCTTTGAAAACTGGCACCAGAAAAGGATGCCCTCTCTAACCACTCCTATTCAATATAGTACTGGAAGTTCTAGCCAGAGCAATCAGGCAAGAAAAAGAAATAAAAAGTATTCAATTAGAAAAGGAGGATGTCAAATTGTCTCTATTTGCAGATGACATGACTGTATATTTAGAAGACCCCACTATCTCAGCCTAAAATCTCCTTAAGATGATAAACAACTTCAGCAAAGTCTCAGGATACAGAATCAATGTGCAGAAATCACAAGCATTCCTATACACTGCTAACAGACAGAGAGCCAAATCATGAGAGAACTCCCATTCACAATTGCTGTGAAGAGAATAAAATACCTAGCAATACAACTAACAAAGGATATAAAGGACCTCTTCAAGGAGAACTACAAACCACTGCTCAAGGAAATAAGAGAAGACACAAACAGATGGAAAACATTCCATGCTCATGATTAGGAAGCATCAATATTGTGAAAATGGCCATACTGCCCAAAGTAATTTATAGATTCAACACTATCCCCATCAAGCTACTTCACAGAACTGGAAAAAAACACCTTAAACCTCATATGGAACCAAAAGAGAGCCTGCATAGCCAAGACAATCCTAAGCAAAAACAGCAAAGGTGGAGGAATCACACTACCTGACTTCAAACTATACTGCAAGGCTACAGTAATCAAAACAGCATGGTACTGGTACGAAGACAAAGACAAGTGGAAAAGATAGAGGCCTTGGAAGCAATGCCACACATCTACAACCATCTGATCTTTGACAAACCTGACAAAAACAGGCAATCGGGAAAGGATTCCATTTAATAAATAGTGTTGGGAACTGGCTAGCCATGTGCAGAAAGCTGAAACTGGACCCCTTCCTTATACCTTATACTAAAGTTAACTCCAGATGGATTAAAGATTTAAACATAAGAATCAACATCATAAAAACCCTAGAATAAAACCTAGGCAATACCATTCAGGGCATACTCATAGGCAAGGACTTCATGATTAAACACCAAATGCAATGGCAACAAAAGCGAAAATAGACAAATGGGATCTAATTAAACTTAAGAGTTTCTGCACAGCAAAAGAAACAACCATTAGAGTGAACCAGCAATCAACAGAATGGGAAAAAGTTTTTGCATTCTACCCATATGACAAAGGGTTAATATCCAGAATCTATAAAGAACTAAAACAGATTTACAAGAAAAAGCAAACAAACCTATTCAAAAGTGGGTGAAGGATATGAACAGACACTTTTCAAAAGAAGACATTAATTAGGCCAACAAACATGAAAATATGCTTAGCATCACTTATCGTTAGAGAAATGCAAATCAAAACCACCACCGAGATACCATCTGACACCAGTTAGAATGGCGATCCTTAAAAAATCTGGAGACAACAGATACTGGAGAGGATGCGGAGAAATAGGAATACTTATACACTGTTGGTGGGAGTGTAAATTAATTCAACCATTGTGGAAGACAGATTCCTCAAGGATCTAGAAATAGAAATTCCATTTGACACAGCAATCCCATTACCAGGTATATATCCAAAGAATTATAAAACGTTCTGTTATAAGGACACATGCACACCTATGTTCACTGTGGCACTGTTTACAATAGCAAAGACCTGGAATCAACCCAAATGCCCAACAATGATAGACTGGACAAGGAAAATGTGGCACATATACAGTATAGAATACTATGCAGCCATTAAAAAATGATGAGTTTGTGTCCTTTGTAGGAACATGGATGAATCTGGAAATCATCATTCTCAGCAAACTGACACAAGAACAGAAAACCAAACACTACATGTTCTCTCTCATAGGCGAGTGTTGAACAATGAGAACACATGGGCACAGGGAGGGTAACATCACACACTGGGGTCTGTTAGGGGTTGGGGGGCTATGGGACTGACAGTGGGGTGGGGTGGGGAGGCTGGAGAGGGATAACACTGGGAGAAATGCCTGATGTAGGTGACGGCAGGATGGAGACAGTAAACCACCATGGCATGTGTGTACCTATGCAACCATCCTGCAAGATCTGCACATGTACCCCAGAACTTAAAGTACAATAAAATTTAAAAAAAGTTCAATTACACCCTAAAAGCAATGACTGATTTCTCCATTAAGTTTAAATACTTTTTCTTTTCAGTTTTTGCCTAGGCTATTGTCAAGATTTTAGAAAATATAAGCAAAATTTGGCCAGAATTTTAAATTTTGCTTTTGAATTAGAAACACTATAAATCCACTATTTTTTAAAAGATGGAAGAAAGAGGAAAGACTGAAAAACATGTGTACAGTCAGCTGTGAGGAGAGTTGAAGGTGGTTTGAAACTGAGAAATGAAAGATAACATAAGTTGAAAAATTTAAATATGTAGAGATCTGGGAAGGTACCCGAGATTATTTTTGTCTGTCTTTACGGTATATTAGCTCTGATTGTCACTGTTTTAAAAAAGAGGAAATTGTAAAAACAACTTTTCAAGATCACAGATACTAAGTGGTAGAGCTGGAATTTAAATTCAGATTATTTGGCACCAGACCTGGCATTCTTTCAGAGTTATGATATAGGTATTTGCCCCCTACTTTCTATGTGAGAGAACCTACAGGTAAGTAATAAAAGTTTGCTGTATAGATGGAAAAAGAATATAACACCTTCATACAAAAAGGTAAACAAGGCCGGGCATGTTGGCTCACACCTGTAATCCCAGCACTTTGGGAGGCCAAAACAGGCGGATCAAGAGGTCAGGAGATCTAGATCATCTTGGCCAACATGGTAAAATCTCGTCTCTACTAAAATACAAAAATTAGCCAGGCATGGTGGCAGGTGCCTGTAGTCCCAACTACTCAATCTGGGGCAGGGGAATCAGGCAGCTGAGGTTGCAGTGAGCTGAGATGGCGCCACTGCACTCCAGTTTGGTGACAGAGCAAGACTCCATCTCAACAACAACAATAACTACAAAAATTAAGAGGTAAACAGTAGAAAATAGTCAAGCACTAGTGCCAGATTAGTCGTGCAAACATTACTTACAATGAAGTTCAATGAAAGAAAAATACAACTGAGACTTCATTGACCAAATTAATCCTCAGAAAAAGATAGTTTCTATCTGAATCTTTAAAAAATAATTCCCTACAAGCCTGAAGTTTAGCATATTAAGAGTGCTTCTCTTTCTCTCTCTCTCTCTGTGTGTGTGTGTGTGTGTGTGTGTGTGTGTGTGTGTGTGTGTGTGTGTACCTGTATAAACATATACAGCCGTGTGCCACATAATGCTTTCCTGGTCAAGGACAGACCACATATATCATAGTAATCCCATAAGCTTACACTACATTTTGATTGTCCCTTTTCTATGTATAAATATGTTTAGCTACACAAATAATTACCATTGTGTTACAATTTCCTACATTATTCAGCACAGTAACATGTTGCACAGGTTTGTAGCCTAGCAGCAACAGGCTATACTACATAGCCTAGGTTTCTAAATGAACTATAGCAAAAATGTCTAACTGGACATTACAGTGCAGTATATCTGTTATAGTTTGCCTTCTTTTAAAATAAATTCAGAACATAGACATTGATATTAACCCAACAGATTTCTTTTTGCTTTCACCACAGTACTACTTATTTTTTTAAAATCATGTTTTATACATTTTTAGGAACTACTACTAATGAGTAAACTTAAGTCTACAAAATATGAACAACTTAGTAATGTCCCATTTAAAAAGGAAAAATAGGATTTGATCATCACTTGTTTTAAATAAAGAGGGACCACTTAAATCACATTTTAAGAGCACCCCTTTACAAATTTAACCACAAATAGTCGTAACATGCAGTCACCTGTAATGAATTTCTGTTCAATATTTTCTTCCACTTTAATTTACATAATCATGCACATTTGTTATTGAAAACCCTTAGCAAAGTTTTAGTAAAGTATTACAAATGCTACTGATTACATCAACTAAACATTGTAAATTTCTATTTCAGTTAAGTTTACTGAAAATACTAATGTTTTCTTAACATATTTATGCTAGTATTCTGAAAATTTAACCAAAAATATTTGTTCAAATGTTTTTATGTAGAAAGAAAAGACCAAGACTAGCTTTGTGGTTCCGGGAAATAGTTACACAAATGATGGAAATTTTGGGTTGTCTCTTCACAATTACACACATACATACACACACAAAGCATGTCTGATGTTATACTGGATGCATAAGGCTCTTGGAGTCTACATTTTTAGCCAAACAAGTGTACCCCAGAAAAAAATGCCCAGGAATGTATGTTACATTCCTTTGGTTTTAGCAAAAGACCTCTTGCTGACTTATACACTCTTCTTCAATCAAACCAGCTCATTAGGCAAGTTTCTTACATTTGAATAGCATAGCTAGAAACCCACAAATGAATATTAATAATAAAATTAAACCACTTTAGGCAATACTTTGATGGGGCAAAAATAAAATTAGAACTGTGTAAAGAAAAAACTTCAATATATTATGCTAACTGTTGTAAATTATTTCACAAGACTGTTTTATACCCTTAGATAATGAAGGTAAATATGTTAGAAAAATTATCTACTGCCACATTTTACATTTGAAAATAAAAAGAATTAGCAGAAGATGTTCAATTTCCATCCTCTCATCTCTTTCATTCAGAATCTTAGCTGGGTTTCTGTAGCCCTTTCATTAAGGGAAGCAAGTAATTTTATGGAGAGAGCTATATAGATAAATATTTATCAATATAAAATTATTTTCAGTGTAATGGAAAATCTAAGACTCAAAGAAGACGTTTATAATTTTTGCCTATATTTTAAGAAGACAAAATGATTCCAATCTTTATAAAATTGGTGAGAATTCTGAGTAATTATATATACTAGTTAATAGAAAGTGTCTCAGATTATTTGGGCTGCTATAACAAAACAATTTAAACTGGATAATTTATAAACAATGGAAATGTTCTGCTCACAGTTCTTGAATTTGGGAATTCTAAGATCAAGGCACCAGCAGATTCAGGGTCTAGGCGAGGGCTTGCTCTGCTCACTGTATCCTTACATGATGGAGGAGCCGACAAATTCCTTCATGTCTCCTTTATAACGGCATTCATAAATATTTTCTATGACCCCTCTGTTTGTAAAATGCTGCTTATCCTACATAAAAATTAACTCAAAATGGGTCAAAGATCTCAGCTTAAGAGTGATAAAAGAAAAACTTCAGCCAAATAAAATGTAAAGGAGATTAACTGAGCTACGAATGATTTGCAATACAGGCAGTCCCCAGAATCACAGCTGATTCAAGGAACCCCACACAGCCACATGGTGGAAGAAGATTTATAGCTTTAAAAAAGAGAAATGACGTACAGAAATGGGAAGTGAGGTACAGAATGGCTAGATTGGTTACAGATTGGCATTGGCTTATTTGAACGTGGTTTGAACACTCAGCAGTATATGAATGGTTAAAGTACAGCCGTTGGAATTGGACAAGACTCAGCTTTTGTTACAGGTGCATACTCCTAAGTTAGGTTTTCAATATTGTCTACCTATTAAGCTAGGTTGCAGTTCATCTCCAATGACTCAAATACAGAAGTATAGAGTCCTTCTCAGGCCATAGTTAGATAGCTTTAACAAGAGATAAAGCTATAAAACTCTTGAAGGAAAATGTAAGTGTATATCTTCATAATATCGAATTAGGCAATGGTCTTTTGGATATGATACCAGAAGCCCAAGCAAAAAGAAAAAAATAGATATATTATACTTCATCAAATTCTTTAAAATTTTGTATATTAAATAATACTATCAAAACAAATCATGTGTCTGTTAACGGCCTAGTATTCAGAATATATAAAGAACTGTTAAAACTGAAAATAGAAAAAAACAGTCTGATTTTTAAATGGGCAATGTATGTCAATAGAAATTTTATTCAAAGAAGATATACAGAGGTTCGGTAAGCACATAAAAATGTGTAATGTCATTAGTTATTAGGAAAATGCAAATCAAAACCACAGTTATATACCACTTTGCATCTACAAGATGGCTATAATAAAAAAAGATGGATGATATTAAATGTTAGTGAGGATGTGAAGAAACTAGAACACTGATACATTACTGGTGAGCATGTAAAACGGTGCAGCTGCTTTGGAAAACATTCTTGCATTTCCTCAGTAAGTCAATTACCACATGACTCTGCAATTCTGTTTTCAGGTAGACATTCAAGAGAATTTAAAGTACATGTTCACACAAATCTTGCACACAGATACACTCAACGACATTATTTAGAGTAGCCAAACATGGAAACAACCCTAATGTCTGTGATCAACGGATATATACATGTGATATATCCATACAATGGAATATTAGCAAGCCATAAGAGGAATAAAGTGATACATGATGCAGTGTAAATTAACTTGGAAACGTTATGCTAAGTGAAAGTGGCCAGATACAAAAGTCCTCATCTAGAATGATTTCATTTGTATGAAATGTTCAAAACAGGCAACACAAAGACAGAGAATCGATTAGTGGCTGCCAAGGGTTAGGGAGGGAGGGGAAATGGGAAGTCATTGCTAATGGGCACTAGGTTTCCTTGGAGGTGATGAAAATGTTCTGGAATTAGAAAGTAGAGATGATGGCACAACCTGTGAATGTGCCAAAAGCCACTGAATGGCACAGTTAAAGAAGGCAAATGTTATGGTATGTGAATTATATCTCAATAAATTTAAAAATATATGTATCTGGGAAGGAGAGTGAAGAAAGGGAAAAAAAGAAGCTTTTATAAGTGGTCTTATATCTTTTCACTTAATAAAACCAAAAGGAAAAATTAAAACCAAGTCTATTCTAAGTAATGTGAACCAATAGATGATTGCCTCTTGCCTTTGAAACAACTTCACAGTGTAGTGGAGAAAGCAGGCATGGCGCAACAGAACATCATACAAGTTAGGCTGCAAAAAGTGCTGCCTTAACAAACAGTTGACATACAAAAAGAGAGAAGAAAAAACAATTCATTCTAACACAAAGCTAGAGATGGTGTCGCAGAGCAGATAAATTCAAACCAGGTCTTGAAGGATTTCTCGAGGTAAAAAAGTTACTTCAAGCAAAGGAAAATACCAAAGTCAGAAAAACCTAAAAGGTAGAAAATATCTGAAGAAAAATGATCACTTCCGCAGGCTTGGAGCTTCAGCTTGTGGAGCTGAGCAGGTCAGTACAGGGTATGTGGCAGGAGAGTCAGTTGAAGGGTCAGCCACCAGGTTTGGAGGACGCAGACCTGGCTTCTCCTACCAGTGCCACTACCTAAGTTGCTTAAAGACCTTCCACAAAGCAGGCAGCCACTCTGAGTCTCAGGGGTTATTTTTAAAATCTATATTTTATATTTTATTATATATATTATGTAATATATATTATGCATTACACAATATGATATGTAATATATATTATATACATAATATATAATTATATTCATTATATATATAATTATATAATTTATATAATTATAATTATATAAATTATAATGTATATGTATATAACATATACATTATATACATATATATGTGTATATAATATATATTATATACATATATATGTGTATATAATATATATTATATACATATATATTTTTACTTTATATACATACATATTATATAATATATATATCATATATTTTTTAAAATATATATATTATATATTGTATATATAAAGTATATGGAATATATGTAATATATAATATCTATATATTTTATATCTATTACTACAGATGATTTTGAGAGAACTTAACGACACATGTAGAATGTTACCTTGTCCTCAGCCACATACGAGGTACACATAAATATTATTTATCTCTAGAAAAGTAAATATACGCTCATTGTAGAAAATTTGAAAAGTTTAAAAAAAGGAGCAAAAACCATGTACTAAAGTTCTAGAGGTCTATATACAAATGTGGGGACTACAGTAAATAATACTGTATTGTATACTTGAAATTTTCTTCATTTTGCTTGAAATGTTCTTGAATGTGCTTGAAATTTGCTAAAAGAACAGATCTTAACTGTTCTCACCCCTTTCCCCTCAACGCAGACACACACAAGTGGCAGCTGTGTGAGAGATAGATATGTTAATTCGTCTGACTGTAGTAATCAGGTCACTATGTATAACAGAACACCATGCCATACAAGTTAAATACACACATTTTCAGTTAACTTTTTTCTTAAAAAACTATTGACCTATATGTTCCCCGGCCAGAGATGGTCATTGTTAACATCTTAATGTGTACCCTTCCATTCTTTGTGTGTGTGTGTGTGTGTATGTGTGTGTGTGTAAAGATTATATGAAATATATAATAAAAATTTTCTATTATGCTCAAACATTTTTAACAGTTCCATAATGTTTTCCTTTTAGTATGCATTTACCCTAATTACATGCATGATTACCATCATTTCAAAAGCCTTGATTCTTCTATTGCCATAGATACTCATGGCTTAAATATTTTACATATTTATCAAAGTAATACATGTTACAGTTTTAAAAGTTCAATTTTCCAGAGGGTATATAAATAAAGAGAGCAAATCTTGCACCCTTCCCCACCTCTGATTCCAACTTCCCAGATGCAAACACTTCGAACCTTTTTAGCTGCTTCCTGTGGTATTTACCTCCATCTTGTTAAATGCTATTCTTCCTTTGGTGTTTTAAAAAATAGTTTATACGTTAACTACTCACGACCTGTGCTACGATAGAGGAAGGTTTACTCCTTAATGCTTGCATTCTCTCTCTCTCTCTCTCATACACACACACTTTTTTCATGTCCTCTCAGTAGAGTTATACTATCATTATTTTTGATAAATAAGTATCAAATGTGTACATTTTTGTGACAATGAAAATGTTAAGCACTGCTGAGTTATGAGGCATGTTATGTTTTCTTCTTGCACATTTTGTTTATGTTGGTTTGTTTTTCCTCTACAATCTAAGTTTATTCCCAAATTCTGCTGCAGAAATATTCTCCTATTATTAATATATTTAAATATACCCACAGTATATGACAGATATTTATTTATTTATTTTTGGACATCATTTATGGTGACTTTGGGTCACCAGCTTCCTAAACTCATAGTGCTCAGGTTGGCTTCATATTTTTTTCTACTAGGATTTCCCTGGACCATTAATTGGAGCTTTCCTTTAATCTGTCTCCTATAGTTTTCCTGTTTCCAAGATGTCGCTTTATCTTCCTTTACTTATTCCCCCTTGTCTTGCTGACTATTTTCTGTAGTCCACAGAAGGGAAAGTTTGAAACCAGCGACATCTGAAAATATTTGTTTTCTATTCACATGCATGACTGATAGTTTATTTACATATATGATTTCAGTTTGGGAATGATTTTCCTTCAGAATTTTGAAGGCATTTATACAGAGGCTCTTAGAATTCAGCTGCTGCTGAGAAATCTCATGCCATTTCGATTCAACCTTCTTTGAATAGTTGATTTGTTCACCTTTCTGGATGTTGTTAGTTTATGGCTTTTTTCCCAATATTCTAAAATTTCACAATTAAACATTTAAGTCAGGATTTTCTTTTTTCTTACTTGGATCATGCTAAATTTTAAAACTGCCCTCCCTTAGGTCTCAGAAATTTTCTTAATGCATTTTTTGATGATATTCTGCTTTCCATTTTCTCTTCTTGTTTTCTTGGATAAAAATATGTCGGCTGTGCTTCAGACCTCCTGCCCTAATTTTCTAGTTTTCTTATCTGTGTCTACATTATTTCCGTTTAAAAATTCTATCTTATGGAAGATTTTCTCAAACTTACCTTCCAACCCTTGTTTGGAGAATTTTATTTCTGTCTTCATACATTTAATTTCTAAAACTTTACTTTGGTTCTCTATTTTTGTTAGATATAACATCCTCCAGTGTTATAAATACAGTACTACTCTAAGATGTTAGTATAATGTAATTTAAAAACTATCTGTATGCTCTTTGCACTGTCTCTGTCCTGGTTTTTTTTCTTTGTTATTGTCATTTGGTTTTTATTTTGACTTTTCCCTTTTTCAATTACTTTGAGTATCTACACATCAGGAAGAAGTCTTCCTACAGTTGGCTTGAGGATGATAAGAATTTTTCAGGGATTCTTGGGGCCAGTGAGGACAGATCTACTAAGTTTTCCTATGTTCAGGTTGGTTCTCTTGGCCTTAGGTCCACCTGCTATCCATGAGATCATGGGATCATCTAGTTCATGGATATCAGAGAGCAAGAGTTCAGTCTTCTCTTGAGTAAAGAAATAGTTTGCTCAGCTATCCTGAGGATCTGGGGATCACCACTTCTTATACAGAATTTCAACTGGTCCTTTAGTTTTCTACTTGAACTGTACACCTGTTTCAGATGCACATGTGGTTTCTAATTCTTGAAATTTTCTGGAGTTCTGTGGTGCAGTTCATCTTTCACCTTGGCTCTATGCCCTATTATTTTGGGTTTCAGATTTCTTGGTTTAGCTAATTAGTTTAATGCTTGTCAGTCAACTTCTACCTTTCAAAGTTTTGTTGCAGTACCTTCTGTTTATTGCTCAATTATTGTTGAGGGTTTATGTCTTTTTTGGTCCATCTTATTACTACAATTTTCAAGAGGCTTCAAACGAAGCAGAAATCAAAGCATTTGGCCAATCAGCCATGTTTAATGGAAGTCAGTATTCATGTTTTGGATTGTAAACTAGGATAGAAATATATGAGGTTATCCCTTAATAATATTTAACAGTATAATATTCAGTATTCAGTTGCTTTTCAAACAATGAACTTTAATGTTCAAATAAAGGTTGGCATTTTTATTTCAAACTTATTAAGTTTTGAACATATAAAATGAAATACTGATTCCTTTTGCATTACATGCTTCAAAATTAGTTTTTTCTAAAAGTCTGCTGTAACTCAGTTAGCAAAGTGTTCAGATAACTTTGATAAATGCATATCTCTCTTTTAGAAATACATGATATTCATTAAAATAACAATGATTCAAAACTATCCTGCAGTAAAGAAACATAGTTAACTTTGTTTAATATTGGATTTCCTAAACTTAATTGACAATTTGACAATGTTCTGCAAATTTCATAACAACATCCAGTAGATTTGTTCTGTGCAATACATTCTTAGAAACCCTACAGTGAATTTACAATTTTACTAGAGTACCTTTTGCCCAGGCATTATGTGTAATATCATTGCAATTATGATTACTTATTTTAAATGTATTAGAGGACAGCTACAGTAAATTAGCTTGCCATGGCAAATAATACTACTTGCCTTCAATTTGATTAATAAGTTTGTTCAAAGTAAGTTCCTACAATTTGTTCTTTAAAATGCATATATGCTTTTTCAAGGGTTTATGATTGAAATAAGTGGTAATAATATTTAGACTCCGACTATCCAACATGAAAGCTTTTATTTAGAAGATGCAAATCTGAAGAATACCTAACACCGACCATGCAATCTACTTTAACCAAGTTTTATAGTTAATTCATAAATCACATTTTTTCCATGCTTTACTCTTTGGTACAGACACGTGTTGAATATCTCACCCACTAGTGATGTTTAAAATTGACATTCCAAGTATAAATTATATAATGAAATAAAATGAGAGTACATTTGCATAAAAACTATTCCTAACTAGGAAGCAAAAAAGGAGATTATTTAACTTGTAGGACTGTTTATTCTCTCACTTGCCTACAAGAAAGCATCACTTGATTTACCAAAGTAGTTATTTTTTCTGCTGTTAGCTCTTAACCAAATATTGGCACCTAAGAGCACCATCTCTCCTTCAGCAGATCAAGCCAAATACAACTACAGCCCAAAAAAGACATCCTGTCCCTCCTTCAACAGCCAGGAGTCTCCTCTCACAGTTCCAAAGAAAAACAAGAACAAATATTTGCAAAGATTTTTGTCTTGTAGCAAAAAATCGGCATTAATAAAATCATGTTTGGAGGAAAGTGCTGAGAGAGTATATAAAAACAATATTGTAATTTCAAAGTGGGAAACATTAATTCATAATGTGCAGGAGTATTTTTAGATGGCACTGACAGTTTGCATGAAGCTTGGGAGTGGTGTGACTTGCTTTCATAGGAAAGGAATGGCCTAGCCTGGGAATTTTATTGGCAGATATCATAGCTTAAAAATGCACATGGGATGTCTGTCTTATAAAGCAACAAATGTAATATTTTACTTGTTTTCATTTTATGATAGGAATCAGTTATTATACAAGAGAGAAGTTTTCTTGCTTTTCTCATTATTCATCTCACTTTTGCTAGACAGTATTAAACAGAAGTCTGCACATTATCTTGGATTTTTATGGATCTCTATGGTTTGAAAAGTACTTTCACACACATCACCACCTTTAATCCTTGCAACAACTGTTGAGGGTATTATTAATAGCTCTGCTTTATCTAAGAGAAAACTGAGCATCAAAAGGGATTAATGAATTGCCTAAGACTACACAACCACAAAATTGTAGGGCCAAGTCAGGAACCCTGGACTTCTGTTTCAAATCCAGAGAGGGCACTCACCTTTATCACCATTGCAAGATGTTCTACCTTCTCATAATTAGCTTTGCAAAACTTCAGCTTACATTCAGGAATTATTTTCCATCATATATAAGATTGAAGCATACAAAATTACGTTTTTTTCAGGTCAGAACAGAAATATGGGCAACTTCATATAGTTCAATGTAATGCATATAGAACCCCTATAAATATATTTGATAATCTGCAATACTGTCCACATACAAATGTCATGTTATAAACTAAATCACAAACATTTAAGTTTTTTCTTTTTTTTTTTTTGAAACTTCAATTCTAGCACTTTGGTAGTTCAAGCTGTGTCTATGCACACACACACACTGGTTTCGTCAATTTGATTGATTTGGTTAAGCCAATTCAAATAAAATCACCCAATGAGTTGTTTTGAGTGAAAACTGTTTGTTTTTGTTTCGTAATGAATAAACCAATATAGTTAGTTTAAAAGGGTTCCTTTTTGCAAAAACAGTGTAAAGGATGCAGTGAGAAAAGGTGCTTCTAGGCAGGAGTTCCAGAGAGTTCTCAGGTGGCAGAAAGCCCTTCTGCAAGGCCTCAGGATGCTGAAAGGGAGGGAAGAGTGGTTATGTTCCGAATGCTCTCATTTCCTGCCCTCTCCCGAGGGAGGCATAGCTATCTTAAAAGGTCCTGGAATGAACTTTTCTGAATCTCAAAATAATTGTTTTCCAAATTTAAGGCATTAGTAAAATTTAAGTTTGGTATTGAAATATATATATGTGTGTGTGTGTGTGTGTGTGTGCGTGTGCGTGTGCTTGTGTATGTGTGTATATATATATATATACACACACATATATATATGTATACACACGCACACGCACACACACACAGTTGTCAGTCATTAAAAAAAAAATCACACCACCCAAGCCACAAATTTAACAATTTTTGCTTACACCGTTTCATAATGGTTCTAAAACAATTATATTTTTTAAAATGCATGGACTGTATTTGACTCAGTTTAAGCTAAAAGATAAAAATAAGGGTAAGAAGAATGAGATACCTGTATTTCAAGCTATGTGATAGACAAACTAAAAATTATTGTTTAAGATAATTTCCCTGAATTAATTACACTGAATTCTATAAGACAGCACGTTTTAGAAGACATAATTATTATTTCATTTTAGACTACACTGCAATAATGTTTAAGAATTACTATCTATTAATAATTCATTTACTGATTAAATATTTATTCATTTATAAACAAGTATCTGTTGAGCATTTACTATGTGTATAGCAAGTTTACCTAAGTACTTTGCATCCCTGGGGACACAATGAACAGAAAAGATGTACAAAGTTTCAAAGCAGCTATTTACCCAATTTTACTTTTTTTTTTTTTTTTCTGAGACAGTGTCTCACTCTGTCTCCCAGGCAGGAGTGCCGTGGTATGATCTCAGCTCACTGCAATCTCTGCCTCTTCGGGTTCAAGTGATTCTCCTGCCTCAGCTCCTGAATAGCTGGGATTAAAGGCTAATTCCTGTATTTTTACAAAATTACATATACATTAGGGATGGGGTTTCGCCATGTTGGCCAGACTGGTCTCAAACTCCTGACCTCGAGTGATCCACCCACCTAACATTTATTTTTCTTAATGAAAATTTTTATAAAACCTTAGATGAAAACCCATATTTTAAATGTTTCATAGACTTAATATCTGTAACCATACATTTTAAAACTATGTTTCCTTTATAAAAAGCCTCAGAAATGAACAGAATATATTCATCATAACTATGAAAACTATTTTATCTTATTTAAATTAGATTGCATTCAATTATACTTGCTTTTCAGAAATAAATGTGACTCATACATACTGCATCAAAAATTTTAATTATAATAAATATAAGAAATTAAATATTCACCTAGGTTTTATGCTAATTTAGAAATAAAGATTTCAGCTCACATTGACATGATTTTTTAAAAAAGGCATTAGTGAAAAATATACCTAGAACATACCATCAGCAACTTTTGTAGCTCACTGATCAGAGACAGTTAGAAGAAAAATTAGATGTATGAAGTATTTTATATAAAATATGAGATAAAAAGAAGCAGTCAATAACTTTTAAACTAGAAACTAATCTGAGTTATTGATAAAGCTGAAGTCATTTATTATGATTAATGAAATAAATATAAATGATAGTTTTATGATTCCTTTCCTGAATTGTAATCAAGAATTCTGTATTAGTATGAATTATGTCATAGTAATTAATGCTACAGACATTAACTGTGAGTCTACTGTGTGATCTAGTTATTGCTGAAGAAGACAGATATATTTCCTGCTCTAATAGGGCCTACTATTGATCAAAAGGTATGGCTGTTTTATAAGGCCCACAGATAAAGAGATATCTCCAGCTGAAGCCTGAGTCATCAAACAAAAAGTTATTGCTTCAAAGTAGTTAGAAATATCTGCCACCCAGTCAACTGCCTCATTATTATAATGCTGTATGCTTTTGAGATTGACCTAATATTTATTTAGAATTTTATATATGAAGATAATAATAAATATTCCACATTTAACCCTCTATATGAAAACATTTTGATACTCCTTGTCTTTCTTCAAAAAACACCTGATAAATACAGGCTCTAGAGAAACAGCATCCTTAATATTTCTTCCAATGTTACAACTTCATTGTTAGCACCTCTGGATAGTAATAATCATAATATATTATACTTAAGGTCAAGAATAAAGAACTATAGTGAAAAAGTATAGGATAAAGTGATCTACTTAAAAATTAGGATGGTCATGAAGAACTTGTTTTATTAGAGCTCTCCCTTGTCAATATCTGAGCAGTAGGGGTTCTTATTAACATTTATCAAATCTTCCTGCAGAGAGACCTGATCTGCTGGTCTCTCTAGAATGAGCATGTCTTTTGGTATTTGTTGATCAGACCTCTGGGAGATAAGAAGGAAAGTGCACTCAGTAAATGATTCAGGATTTTAGAATTCATTTCCCTTGCCAAGAAAGGAAAAGCAGAGTCTTTGGGGGACTGAAAAGCTACATATTTACACATGTATTTACTTGAAGAAGTATAGCGCAAATTCCCAGGGCTCCTAGGAAAGTAAGAATACTGTTTTGTGGTTATATTTGGCAAAAGGACCAGAGAGATTCAATGTCATGATAGAAAAGTATTACAAACATTAAAATAAATGAAATAAGACCTTTTCCTTATTTATGTACCACAAATGGTCCAAATAATTCATAATACATCTTCAGATGACTATAAGTCCACAACTTAAGGTTGAAGGATATTAAGTGGGACCCAGAATAATCTCACTTGGAAAAGGTGAAAAAAAAATTCTAAAATGAAAACAAGACACAATACATGCATGATCCTGTAGGTCCATTGTATCACCTACATGAATATAGAATTCTAAATAAGACAAGTTTCAGAGAATATCAGAAAGCTAATTTCACTGTACTTATTCCCTAATGCCCTAAAATATGCATTACACACTATTTGAGCTCAAGATCTGTCAGTTGAGAATGAGATAAAATTTTCATAAAGTGAAATTATTATCTTTTACTTTACTTTCTGCAGAGATAGAAAAGTTCAAGCTTAGAAAAATCTAACAAAAGTTTTTATTTAATAGTCTGATTAGATGTCATCGAATTTATTATTTTCCTAGAAAATCAGTTCTACTATTGTCAGCGACTTTTTTTTTTTTGTAGTACGCATCATTGGAAAAGTTCCACCATTTAAAATATCTGATTAAGTACTAAAATATACAAAGAAATAAACGATAAGCCTTGACTACTGAACTCTAAAAATAAAATAAAAGTTAATAGGCATGGCTAAATTATAGTCATGCAGATTACAAGACATGTAGGAGCTTTAGATCTATATCTACCCGAAATCTATCTATACTTCTGGTTCATTCAAAACAAAAAGTTACAAATTTCTCTGCATAAAACTTTTTCACCAGTGTAAGCACAATTAAGCTCTAACGTGATTGGGTAAAATGCCCTCCATGAAAACTTCACTTATCCAATCAATATACCGAATAGAGTAATACTGATTTATAAATGAATCCATGCAAACTAGATAAAGAAGGAAAGATGAATCCATGAACAAAGTAGAATCACTCATGTCTGCCCTAAAAGACTCTTCTAAAACTCGTTGAGTCAAATTTCCTGGAAGGCAGGAGAAATCAGCAGGCATAAGCTACAGAATGTCAGGTTGTTCCGATTCCCCAAGAAGGACACTTTTGCACAGAATTTCACTGTAAAATGTGAATGAAGTTAGCTGGATGGAAATATCTGGGGTATAAGATTACTGAGAATCTTGTTCCAGATAACTGGAATAAGATGTAAAAATAAATACATTCCACTGTCCTTTCTTCTGAATCACTGAGTAAAATTTTCATATGCTTATTGTCAATGATTCATATGCTTATGATTCATGTTTATTGTCATATACTAGCAGTCAATGATTCATTACATCCTTTAAAAATGTTCAAAATTATTAAGTAACTGTGATTGTTCTGCAGTAATTGTTCAAAATATACAGAGAGCATTTATAAGAGGCTAGATTGCAAATAGAAGCTCTTCTGTTGTTCTTGTTTGTCATAAATAGAGGCAATGGACATGGACCTCAATAAAGAAGTATACTCGAAGCAGTGAAAACATTGTAGAATGTTGTTTATTTCAGCCTTACTTCTCTCATTTTCCTAGTAGGGTACAAGAAGCTTAAGTGTGTTCATGTCACCATAGCTGCAAGAAGGAAAAGGCCAGAGATTTCTCCAGAACCTCTCTCATACACTCACCCAAATTGGCAACACACTCACATGTGCATGTATACGCACAGAGAAATGAAATAATAAATCGAGTTGTCCTTGAGATTCTACAATTGTACATTAATCCTATGTACTTTCAAGCAAATAATTAACAAGCAATTCTTGAATACACTGGAGATGCAAGAAAAAATAAATTACATAGGGTCCCTTTCCTAAAGAAGTACATCCAGGTAATTTTTTCAATGTACTGCTTGAGCCAATGCATCTATCTAGAAGTGTAAAATTGGACAACGCAATAATCATTTGGAAAGACATAAAACAGTAGCAAAATTTGAGTTGAGCCTTTCTGTCTGAAGTATACAGAACTATTATAAATGAAGAAACTGCAGTTGGAATGTTTGATTGCAGTACTGCTGTGACCATTTCAAACAATTATGGTTTGGAAAACAGCAGAAAAGTCTCAAAGTTGTGCCTGATTATTTTTAGTTCTGAGTTTCGATAAAAACCTATGCTGCAAGTCTGAGAAATCACCCTCAGAATATTTCAATGGGGCTGACTGAAATTTTGAGCATAACTTGGCATAATGAATCATGAGAAAGCTATTAATCAATCCCTTTCAATAATAATCTCTAATAACAGCCACGGAGATTTCTTACTCTTTCACTAGCTTGCTTGAAGAAGATAAGCACAGTCTCGACCACTTGGAGAAACTCTTGTTCACACATTCCTTACTTAAAACAGAAATAAATGTGCGCCCATTAGAGTTCTTGTTTGTGCAGTGCAGTGGCTGAACTGGAATGGGACCAGGAGGTTTCCAAAGGCTTTTAGCTCATCTCTCCATAAAAACATGTAATCTTAGCTAGAGCTAGTTCATCATTTGCCATAAATAAACTAGATGCTTAGCTGCAGACACTCTTTTAAATATTAAAAATAACTTACAGCTTAAAATATAGACTTTAACTAGTGCTTTTAGGCAAATTAATTTCCAGTATGCTGCATGTGACGTGATATATCTGGAAATAAAAAATTTCTTATAAAAACACTTTTTAAACAAGTCAGTCGTACCAACGTTCATGAATTACTTAATTCCTCTGGTAGTTTTTCTATTATTATATTTCCTTCACAACCCATGAAGATACTGGTGAAACTAGTCTCAAAAAAAGTTAGGTGATTAATCTAAGAGTAATATCTTCTAATATGAAAACATTCAGTGAAATAGGCCTAGAAAAATCTGAGGTGAGGTTAGCAGTTGGGACTATCAGGTCGTAACATTGCTGTAGACAAGGCAGTAGTTATAAACAGTGTGCACTGTGTTGTAATTGTGAGCAAAGGCTTTCCTACTAAAAAGAGTCACCAGAAAATAATTCTTGAATAGAAAATAATAACTTGATAGCTTGTGATTAATAACATAAGATGAGGCAATTTTGGCAAGAAGCAGTGTTCTATGTTCACCGCAATTTGCAAGCACAGACCAGAAGTCAATGACTGCTCGATACATCACTAAGCCCAGGTTCCCACGTGTTCTTTTTCTGTAATTAGAGAAAGTAGCTTAGGAAGCACTATCTTTTACTGGAGAAATTTACTGTAGTATTTAGAGGACCTCAGAAAAAGCTTAAAGTCTTTACTCTGTGTGTATGTTTTGTTTTGGAGTAGCCCCTTTATGCTCCTAATTTTGACAAGCTAAGGATGAGCTATTGTGAGTCACACACATCAAATGTGGGTTCACCAGGACCAACCCTTGCTACCCACTCTCTTCTTACCACTGTTTCCCAGAAACACGCCTGTTTTTGAATTTTAAATCAGAGTAAATTTAGAAATCTTCCCAAATTAGTCAGAGCATATTTTATTTTTGAGACAAGATCTCACTCTTTCACCCAAGCTGGAGTACAGTGACATGATACTGGCTCACTGAAGACTCGATATCCAGGGCTTAAGGAATTCTCCTGCCTCTGCCTCATGTAGCTTGGACCACTGGCACATGCCACCAGGTCAGGCTAATTTTTATTTTTTTGTAGAGATAGGGTTTCCCCATATTGCCCAGGCTGGTCCCAAACTCGTGAGCTCAAGCAATCATCTTTCCTGAGCCTCCCAAAATGCTGGGATTATAGACATGAGCACCACAACTAAGTATCATATATTTAAGAGTCAATCTATGCTTCCAATAATTGTTTACTTGTATTTACTTGATAACCTGTTCCTAGCAGTCAACAAGGAAAAGCATAATACAAAATTAATAGTTCAGTCTTTTTTTAAACTACTCCAGATGATGATAAAAACACTCTCCTAAAGCAGTAGTCAGCTAAAATTTCAAGAATACAAATGGAACAATAATGCTAAAAATTCTCATTCATCTAATCATTCACTTGTATTGAAACACCTAATATGTTAGCAATACTTCCTTATAAGTTGGGGATACAAAAATGAATAAATAAGACAGAAATCTTAGTCCATAGGGATCTCATGTTTTATTTTTCTCAAAACTACTCTCCAGCTACTGTGCTAATTGCTATTGTACAAAGGTGATGATGATAGTGATGGCAGTGATAATAGGTAATATTTACTGGGTGTCTGTCCTTTAGTATTGATAACAGCTCTATCTTTATTCTAATGTACAAGAGTATAAATGGAGCACAGAGAAATGAAGTAAATTGTTCAAAACATAAAGTAATTAGTGCGACCAGGATTCCCAGGATTCAATTTCAGGTAATCTGAATCTTATACACCCCTCCTACACATCAGCATTTTTTTGATCTAGTGGAGAAGACAAGCATTAATTTAACCATATAATGTAGTTAATGTTATATGCAACATACCACTGTAAGCATTTCACTGCTATTTCACATCTAATTTTCACAACTCTCTGAAGTACGTAGCATTAATGTCTCATGTTATAGATGAAGAAAGATTGAGAAAGATTAAGGAACTTGCCTAGGGTTTTATAAATGGAGATGCAGCATATAATAATTTAACAATGCAGACTTTAGAAATAAACCGTCTAGGTTTGGACATCTGCTCATCTGTTTAAGAGTTGTGTGACACTGAATTCTCTGACTTAATCATTTCATCTGCTAAAAGGACTAGATTGTATGTAAATCATAGCATTGCAGCCAGGCATGGTGGCTCATGCCTGTAATTCCAGCACTTTGGGAGGCCAAGGCGGGTGGATCACCTGAGGTCAGAGGTTTGAAACCAACCTGACCAACATGGCAAAACCCCGATTCTACTAAAAATACAAAATTAGCTGGGCATGGTGGTGCATGTCTGTAATCCCATCTACTTGGGAAGCTGAGGCAGGAGAATCGCTTGAACCTAGGCTGCAGTGAGCTGAAATTGCACCATTGCACTCCAGCTTGGGCAATAAGAGCAAAACTTTGTCTCAAAAACAAAATTATGTTATTGCTATTGAGTACAATAAATTATTAGTTTTAATTACTCTCATTTTAAGTACTATGTCAGTTTTGAATAAATAAAGGACACAGTTGGTTGAAGCAAGATTATGAGTTCAGATTCCATACTTTATGTTAATTGTACTGTCTGTCTTCTAATACATAAACAATTGTAGATAAAGTTACCAGGGAAATGGAAGGGAGGACAATGATTAGTAATAATTTAGCAAGGTAAGGACAAATTGGCAGAATAACATGGTGTTTAGTAGAGTGAACCTGATGATTTTTAAGTACTGTTGCAATAATAGCCTAAATTATGGATAATGCAGTTTTATAATACTGGTAAATTTAAAATTATATAACAAAGAGTGGAAGAATGTAAATCCTATTCAGTGTAATAGTCTCCCAGGATTTTATATAGAAACACAATCCAGACAACAATGAAATGTTGTACCCTTCCATGCCTAATAGTTGTGTTGAATTCACTACAGCTTCCCCAATTTCATGAGGACATGTGGAACATATTGAGCAGCCAAGGGATACATTTAGGGAACATTAAAGGGCTAAGAGCAAGGGGTTTCTGGTGTTAGGCAAATTTAGCCAAACCCATCAGACTTAATTCATGTGAAAGGAAGGCCAGAATAGCAGTTACAATATTTTTTCTGACAATATAATTAGTTACATTATTTTTACTAGTTTTGATATGGCTGTTTCCTAATTAACCTTGTTTCAACTAAAGAAGACGCTGTAATGTTTATCCTTTCCACAAAACAAAATCAAAAGTATTTTAAATACATACAGAAGGACTAAAACTTCACAAAGATGCATGGAAATTTAATAATAGCAGGATTCCTGAAAATATTTACACCCCAACACTGTTTCTATAATGGTTCTTCCAGACAAATAGAAAATCCAGAATTTTACACAGGGTATTTGCACCGTATTAAATAACATGTATCTGTATTTTTGGAATATTATTTCTGGGGCAGTTATGGGATTTGTTAAATAAGTCTACATTTGAAATCACTAAGTCTTATTCATAATTCTATAATTTTAAAGAAATATAATTGAAGATGAAGATATTTAAACCCTTTAGAAGAGTGACTTCATATTACCTGGTTTTAGGGAAATGGCCATCTTTGAATACAGTATGGCTCTGAAATGCTGTTTCACCCCTGGCCCCCGTACTCTCCCTGCCACCCCCCCAAACAAACTCAACTTCCCCTTTGACCTCAGCAGACCTAACAGTCTGTTTCTCATTTGTAACTCTTCCTTTACCAAACTTAACAAGATTTTCTAACAAATCTGCTCACAACAACTCTCCTCCCACTTCTTGACTGTACAAGGTGGGCAATTCATTAAATTTTCATATGCTTCTGGGGATACCTCCTTAAGAAGATACTGAACTTAAATGCTGGCTTTAGTTGCCAATGCGAAATGGCGACAGCAAAAATACTGTTGTAGCTGTTACATCTGTTGTAACATTCTTATAAGTGGCAACATTGGGAATTGCTTTTATTTTTATTTTTTTCCTGGATGATAACAGTACCAGACATTGGTACTCAGATTGCTATACCAAGAAATCTTTTCTGTATGATTCAATAATTATTCTTTATGCATATTCAAAGCAACTTCATTTACATTTGAAATTGCCTACCTTATCTAATAATTTCACTGTAAAGAAAATGCATAGTCTTATCAATTGTATAATTATATGTACATGTATAACACATATCTATACATATTCTAAACATGTAATAATTATACATATGCATTTAATATGCATGACCAATATGTGTATATGCTTATATACACAAATCACATATATATATTATTTTGTTTTAAATTTGATTAGAATGTGCCTTAAGATATAAATTCAGATTATCTTGAAAGTATAGAGATATGTATTCACATATTACATATAAGAACATAAAATGTATATAAATGTTATATAAATAATACATGTGTATATGTGTGTGTTTATTTACAGGAAGTTTTATCTACAAGAGGTTATGTTTGACTTGCTTATCATGTCTGAAGCTTGTGCAGGTTTGTGGATTGAGGTAAACCAGGTAGAAATGGATGATATTAAAATTCAGATTTTGTTCTAATACTGTAAACTGTGACATAAACTTCATTAAAATGCTGCCCTTGTTGGTTTTATCAATATTTTAATATCAATAAAATATCACAATACAAACAGTAAATTAAGAATTCTATTTAAATTACAGGTTGATTTCTGGTTTCTTTTTCTTCCTACTTTGCATAAATTTAAATTCAGCACATATTTAGGAAGTAAGATTTTAAAAGTGGGAATGTATGGTTAAGTTATATGTTCCATGGTGCTTATATAATAATTTCATTTGTTTTGATAAGTTACCACAATATAAAATTATGGAAATCTAGACCAATCTCACATGCACTTTAGAGTTGCTCTGTCCTCTTGGAGAATGCTCTTGGAGTAACAGAACTTTTTTTGTTTCTGTTTTTGTTTTTTTTTCTGCATTGTCAACAGCTAGGAAGATGGACCTTCTCATAAAATAATAAATTAATGTCACATTATCTTAATATGTTACATCTCAGGAAAGTTAGTTAAAATTTTATCTATAATATCCAAGGCATGTTTAACTTAGGTTAAAGCATATGTAGAAAACAAAACAGCAACAACTAAACCAACTGCAACAAAATAAATGAACGTATTGTACCACTGATTATCTGACTAAATAGGAGTCAGAGACACACATGGGCTCAGTCACCTGCTGAGACACTCACTGGATATGTAATCTTGGGTAGTCAACAGTGTTTTTCATGCTTCATGGCAAGAAGTCATTTGAAATAGAACAGTAGAAATCAAAAGGGATGAGAGTTTTCAAGACTGTCTTAGCAGTCAATTGACAGAATTTTGTGATTGTCTCAATGTGACAGAATTAGAAAAAAAGTCAACGTTCTTTTGGAAGACTATGGTTATGAGATGCTGATGATATTAACGGAAATAGAGAATACACAAGGAGATCCAGGAAGGAAGAAGTTTCCTCTTAACACAAGTTAATTTTGAAGGGGCTACGAGATATCCAGGAAGAAATGCCACAACTGGAAATATGATTAGATCTCAGGATAGAAAGAGCAGGCAAAGATGGAGATTCAGATAACTGGTACGTCTCAACGATACTTTGACAGGCAAAAATATGAGAAAAAAACAAAAGAATGGATGACATTATTTGGAAATAGCTGACTTACAGGTAAAAGAATCAAATAGTAAAAACCAAATAAAAACAACTTTAGGAAAACCTTAAGGTTTTCCCACTCCATTTGTTAAGACTAAAAATGTGGAATAGGTGAATGGCTATATAAGAATTAGGAAACATGTCATAAAATAGAAGGCAGTGTTCAAGAAGGATAGCACAGCATGTGAAGGGTTGAAGTAAAGAGATAAAATAATGTCTGGAAATATGCTATGACATTTAATAACTAGATTATACCTAAGCATTGCAGGAAGAGTTTCTGGTAGATTGCTGGAAACCAAAACTAGATAAAACAATTTTTAGGAGTAAATAATAAGAAATTTGAAGAAAGTGAGGTAAATACAACATTAATGGTCTAAATAGTCATCTTGTAGATTTATGGTTTCTTTTTTTCATCTTTTTCTTTATATCTATTCCATGGGCTTGTAAAGTTTTATGTAGTAAATAATAATAAAGTCAAATTGTTTCTAGAATTCTTCAAGTGTTCATAATTAGGACCTTAATAAATTGACTTTTTACAAAATAAACCTCAATTTTTAGCTATATTAAATTAAATACAGAAAAAGTCCAGAATAGACTTGTGTGACCTAAATGGATCTTCTTTTCTCAAACCATTACAATACTGAAATTAAATATTAAGAAATCTTGTATCACTTAAACGTTTTGCTGGTTTTTTTCACTGTTGTTATCTATTGTTTAATTCTCAACATAAACATTAATTTTTATTACTTACACAGTTTGAAACAACTATAGTTTCAGGAGAGAGAAATTTCACGATCCTTTCTTAGAATACCAATAAATATGCAAAGCTACTTCAAATGTACTCTTATTAAAGGGGAGTAAACAACTAACACATTTCATTTTCTCTAATATAAGTATGTATATATTCTTTCAGAATAATAAATAAATCCATCATTTTAGGCCTAAGTTGTATGGTTTTTAAAAGTATAGCCAGGTATTTCTGAGCCAGCCATATGCTTCTGAGTAAAAATCAAGTACTCATGGAAATACATTTGCTTTCTGGATTTAGTGATATATTGCAACTCCAATACATTAAAATGGACAAATTTCCGTAAGTGTTTTATTTGTGCCTCTGGAACAGCATACACATAAATCAGAATTGTACCCAATTGTCATCATTATCATTGTTCCATTTCCTCTGTCATGCTTTGTATTGATATCCCACACTGGTATGATCTCACTACTCTGCAAGCTGGAGGTGCTATTAAAAAACCCTGGGCATTGGTGGACAGAGGTAATACTCTGAAGTATAGAACTTTAAATTTAATGTTTTCTGATGTCATTGTATACTGACCATGAGATATAATCCAAATAGTAAAAAGAAAAATCCAACATAATAATTATGAGTCTACATGGAACCTCTTATAAGCATATTCCATTCTCTGTAACTATAAAAATGAGATCATTACCCAGGATCTTTCTTTCTACTTTAATTATCAATAAATAATGTCATGATTGTCATGTCTCAACCATACTTGGCAGGGCACAGAGGAGAATCTGTATTCTTGAATATTGTTTAGTAGCTTTAACTATAAATGAGGATTACCTTACAATAAAGCAGCATTGTTTTAGAAACAATGTTAACTTTGTGATTAATGAGGTGATGGATGAGGAACATATGACTGTTTCCAGGCTCATTCCAGCATTTTTCTTAACTTCAACCTCAGCCAAAACTGTCAGCACTAATGACAAGATGACCAGATAATGTTTCACCTGTGAGTGGGGATCTTGACTGCAATTTAAAATTTCCAAAACTTCCACAAGGCACAGCTCTTATGTAAAGCCAAGATATTTTTTAGTCTTCCAAAAAGCTTAAAAACAAATGGGATTGCAAATCTCTGAGGAGGAAAAGAAGCAATTCAGTTTTCACTCTTGGAAGCCTTAGAAGTATAGGCTGATTAGCAGGGTGACTGTGTTGCCCAGAGACCAGAGCCAAAAACAAAGAATTTTTTAAGAAGAATTCTAACAATAGATGTGAGCCTAATACTGAATGATACAGTCATTCAAAATGCTGGAGCCTATAATGTTTGATGAAAAGTTTTTGAAATGTGTATTAAATTCTATCATCTCATGGCAGACATTAAACTCCTTGAGGTTAAGGACTGTGTGTAATCAAATCTATAAACTTCACTCTACCTGGTACTCGAGGCTATGAGTTCCTGTCAACTTTGTGGGTTGAAGTTCTGGGTCAGAGATAATAATCACAGTGTCATAAAGTCTCAAGCAATGGTCGACTTTCTAATAAATTCATTGAGAAGAATAATTGACAATATACCTCAAAAATATTAAAAAAAAACAGAATGGAAATGTATTTCTTAATAGTAAAGATCTTCAGTAAACTCAGATGTATGCAATAAGCAAATTATCTTAACATATTTCCCATCTATGAAATGAAAATGTAGAACTAAATATGGGAAGTCCTTTCTAGCACACAGACACTCTGAAATCATAATAATTTAGAACTTAAAGAAACCTCAGATGTTGCCCAACCTCAATTCTCAATTTTATACATAAAAAGTAAAATGCAGTGTTGCCTTGAGAAAGCTCACTGTAAAATCACAGAAAGAATTAAACGTCACAATTCATTTAAAAATTATTTTGATTCTGAAAAACATACTTGTTTGATGTTTTAAGAATATCATGTGATCATATTTTTTGACAATATTTAAAGGGACTTTGTTGTGGTAATATTAGCCTGTACATTGCCGATAACACGAACTGTTTTTACATTATGAATACAATATCAAACCACAATATTCCATCGTTCTACGTGAATTTAACTTTTCTGAAATATCCCATCATACTCAACGTGACTGAGAAACCCAAAAGTGACTTTTGACTTCACAATTAGAACAAAGCAAGGAGGAGACCAAGCAATAGGAAATCCATTGTCCTCTTCTTCAGCAGCACAGTGAACTCTTTGTGATTGTTGTATGTTACATCCACATGGCCAAACCTAATTTTCCTCAGTGTAAAACATGAAGAAATATCAAGAATTTTAAAATCTATATTTAATTAGAAATAATTTAGATTTATTAAATGTAAATCTTGTCATGCTTTTTCAACTTATTTCAATTTTTTAAAATGCAACTCAACTAGATGTGATTATGACCTAAAAATGAAACAAGGTAAAATTATTTGAAAATAGGACTAAAAGAAGATGAAATGAACTGTAAGTATAAGCAGTTATATATCCCACGTAAGATCTAAACGTATATATTCATTTCTGTGAGCATTAATTTTCAAACCCTAGGGTAGAAATGCTTCCAAATCATCATATAATAGAGCATCAGCAATGTACTGACATTTAATGACCAACATAAGTGAGATGCTGGGTCTGGCTTAAATTGAACTCAGACAAAATTTTTGGACATGTAAGTGATACAGTGTCACTTTAAGTGGAAGCTTATTGATAAAAAGTACATAGAAAGTAGGAATATATTTTGAAGTAGAAATAAAATTTCATTTTAGAATGGAAGATGAACTTATTATCAAGAATCCCTGTTGCTTGACTAAGCAGAAGGACGTTAGAAAGGGATTGTGGAAACCAAGGTAACAGTTTTCCAAAACAGCATCTAACATTTCAAAGATTTCTGTGAGGTCACTTTAATCCACATATGGATTGTATCATTCTTGACATTTTACTGAAAGTAGTGAACTATAACTTTCATGAAAAAGTCAGGCTTTGAAGATATTCTTTCCATGGAATGCTTCTTCATGCCCCAGTGTGTGCTTATTTTACAAGGAGCTCTAAGAAGGGCAGAACGTGGATAAGGGAGGTGGTTCTTTTATTTTCTTCTTTCTATGGCACAAAGTAAGTTATGATCTCTGTAACATTTTCAAGTAGACAGAAAAATACAATCTGAGTTTGTGATCATGATTGTTTTATTATTTTTTTCTTTTTCTTTAGTGAATAAGTCTTTCTGTTTAATTTGCGGTCTCTAAGAGCGTAAGTGCAACAGAACCAGCTAACCCTTTTCCTTTCATCGGTTTTGAAAGTTGTTGGTAAGATCATGCCTGCTGGACTTTAAAACATTTTGAAACGTTTTAAAACATTTTTTAAATTTTTAATTTTAAAACATTTAAAACGTTAATTTTAAAACATTTAAAACGTTTAATTTTAAAACATTTAAAACGTTTGAAACATTTAAAACATTTTCAAATATTGTGAAATACAGGTAGAACAAAGTGGCTCAAGGTTTATATCAGTTGAAGGACTTTGCATGTCATGGAATTTGATTCAGCTCTCTGAGGTTAATTTTATTATTTTATGGATGAGCAATGGAGAAACAGAGATAGTTAAATGATTTAAATACTTTGCTTGCTAGTTGATCCAGAATTTGAATTCCAGCATCTGAGTCTATATACCACTTCTTTACCATCATGACTGGCTTATTATCTGAAGATCTACCTAAATAAAGTTTCCTAATAATCTGAGGGTCCTCTTTTTCATTGAATGGCATCAGTGTGAGTAATCAAATTATGTATATACCAGAAAAGAATTACCCTATCGTTGACTACTTATTCTAGAGAATGCTTTTTCTTTTTTTAAAAAGAGAAATTCTCAAAACTGCTGTATGTGTTAAGTAAAGTTGAGAATTTTAAACTAAAGGTATGAATGAAAGATTAAAATATTGAAGAACAAAAAGAATACATGGAGACATATACATAAGAAAGGGTCTTTTGGCTGTAGTGGTTAGATGCCATTGAAACAGTTAACTAAAATGGATTATAAACTATGTCATATAGACAGTAACAAATGCTTTCATCAAACAATTGTTATATACACAGGTAGTCTGTCTTGTTATATGATCCTATCAACTTTCAAGGTGAAACTACATTCAACAAAGCAGCATAACATCAATGTAAATGAATACGACATTGGGGCCAGGAAGTGGGAAAAGATTGTACAGCTGCAGGTAGAATTCTTTTCTTAAGTTTCTTAGTTTACACACCTTGAATGAAAAATTAGGCAATTCTTTTAAGCTACCAAACATTTCTGTTCAGCTGGTATCTAAAATACCAATGCACACACAGTTCACTGATGCCTGTTAAGCCAGTGAAGTAACTTATTGCTTCAGATATCGAGTTTGTTACCGTTAATGATTTCTAGAAATATTATAGCCTTGATTGCCAGACACTCAAAAGTGATTCATTTTTTCTTTTCTAATTTTGTCATATCTATTCTTCAAAATCACTGTTATAAAACTGGTTTCTCAGGTATAAAAGCAATAAAAGAATTAAGCTGATTTTCTAAACAAATCAATAAATAATTACATAACTATTGATGATTCTGACACCAAGTCAAGATTGGTAACCAATTCTATACTAGATATTTGTTGAATTTTGGGTCACATGAAACCAACACTTTTCTCACTTGTAGAGAATCTCTAAGTATAAGCAGGTAGACCCACAACTTTTTCCAGTGCATATTGAAGGGATATACATTCTTCAGAGAAATGCTCCTTTCTGGGTCAGGTATCATCCACTAAGGTGTGTAGAAAAATAAAACTTGTTTGTATTGATAGTTTAATAGTTATGGATTACTTTAATACTTATGAATTAAATATAACTCTAGCCTTAATTAGAAAATGGGCATAAAAGAGTGGAGAAATTTCTGGACTAGAAATTAGGAGAAGTTGAATTCATGCACTTGACTTGTTGTCTAATTTGATATATGGCCCTGAGCAAATTACTTAGCTTCACCAACCTTAAATTTCTTTGTCTATGAAACTAAAGGCTAAAGTTTGGTAATTTCCAAGGGTCTCTTATAAGAAGAAGGACTGTATCCCCCAAGAATCATTGAAAGTATATTGAAGTACAGGGGAAATGTTTAACTGCTTTATCCTTTCCAAACTCACTGCAGATCAGACTGTAAAGTGATCGCTGAAGCAAACCAGCTAATACACTTTACAAAAACCAGGATTGTTCAGCACATGCTCACAATGTGGCTGTGACTTTCCCATCTGCTGACAGACATCAGATCTTGTCATTAGCACAGTCAATGGGGTGCAAAATCCTGTGGAATTTGCTGAACTGAATAGGACACTACACATCACGATGGGAACCTCAGACACTGGCCATGTCAAGCATTGTCATCACTGATCGTGTTCCTGTTCTCACTCCAGCGCCAGCCAGAGAGTCTGTTTTTTGTATTAAAGCCTGTTCAGGTCAGATCAGATCTTAAGCAATCAATTTGATTTATCAATACGTCTTTCATTTTCAAGTAAATGATTTGGTTTTCTATTGATACTGTATATTGGAAAATATACACCCCAGATAATTAGCCCTAAATTTGGTGCACTAGAACCCTAACTAGTTATTCTGTTCAGCATCTAGGATAGTTACGGGAAACTTAATCTTATATAGTAACTTTATATACCGTTATGGAAGATAAATGAGCTAATAAACATCACACCTGCAGGTGATACAGCTCTGACATTCAAGTTAGACACATGAGTGTTCATGCATAGTTTTCATCAAAATCAAAATAAGTATCTGCATAAACAGTGCAAGAATGTATTGTTTAACATACAAGTTTCTATGTAGATATGCTGGACATTAAATATAATATAATTAGTGTGAAAAAAAGGGACATCCTAAAATAAGAAATGCTTTCATGTTTGTGATAACAGAATTGAAATTGACAAAAGTACAATGGGGGAGGGCCAGGAAAGGGAAGAAGCCAATCAAAGTGAAGCAAAGTCTAATGGATTGAATACATATGTGATATCAACATCATCCTAAGTCCACAGAACCTTAGAATGGAAAAGATCTTAGAAATCAAACAGGGAAGAAAATAGGTTTCTGAGGGATTAGGTCACTTGACTTCAGGTCATAAGACTAGAACTAGGATCTCCAGACTCCTGAGCCAATGTTCTTTTTACTACAGCCCATAATCACAATTTTAGGTTATTTAAATATTTCTACTGAATATAAATGGTTCAAATTTGAAAGATATCATCTTGTTCAAAGCGGTGATTTGTGTTAACACTTGCACAAAATACAATTTACTAAGAGTCCCTTTAATAAAAATTGACCTGTGTGAACATCATGCTTTTCATCAACCCTGAAGTCCTGCCTTGTGCCAGCATTGTGCTAAATGCTAGGGATACAAAACTGAAGAGGACAGGAGCTCTGCTCTTGGAACATTTCCTCTTTAGTAAAGAAGACAGGTATATAAATAGATAGTTGCAAAAAGATAGTTATGAGTGGTTATGAGAGCTCAGTATCAGGCCTGGAATTCAAAGGAGGAACCCGAGGGTTTTTAGGAAGCATGTGCCCATAGGAAGTATTTTAAACTATGTTAGGCAAGTCAAGAGTCAGAGAGTAACGTAAAGCAAAAAAGCAACATGAATATGTTCATTTAGGAAAATTACTCCACTTTGTTGTGGCAAAAGACAAGAGAAAGAAGAGAAGGTGAGACAGCAGGGTGATCACGTCAAAAGCAGTTACTGTAGCCTGAGAAGACGTTGAGCTTGAAATAAAAGGCATAGAAGAATCAGAGTCAGTACTTACTTCTGAGATAGGAATATTCATCTCAAGTAGTAATTAAAAAATCACTGTAAATTGCTAGTGTGAGTAATTAAGGATTATCTAGATGAAGCAAGGGAGCTTCAGCTATGTGGAAGAAACTTTGGGTTTATCAGTGTAGATAAGTTCTGCTAAGGCCATCTTCAGGTTGAGATTCTTATGATTAATGCAATAGTGCTTAGAGTCAGTTGAATATAACTTCTAAAGTTTGCAATGAAGGAGCACAAATGGGATTGAGTAGCCTTCAGTGCATACTTGATGGGGTAAAGTAAAGCATTAAAAGCAAGAAGAATAAAGACAGAATTGGATAACATAGATAAAAGATTCTAGCACTTTCTACAACTAAGTCACAATTAAACAGCAGAATGTCATATTTAGGGTAAGAGTTTTTTAAATTGTCCCAATTTTGCCTGCAATTCTCCTTTCTGGCTGCATACCAATTAAATAAACACTTCACAAAATAGCTGAGCTATTTTGCTTCAAAGTGTAAAACATGTTTGGATGAAACTTACCTTTATCTGTTCTCCCATTTCACAAGAAAATTTTATAGTTTGGATCTTATAGTCTATGTTTTTCTAAGTATTTGTTATTATGTAAAGAAAATTATTGTCAAAGCACCTGCCACTGCTACAGGAAAGTGAAAATGACTGCTTGAAGGCCTAGTCAAACTCTACCTAAGATTAAAGAAAGTTAGAACTAAGTTTGTTTTGGCCATGGTGAGAATAAGAAATCTTCACAGATACAGATTCTTGGGTATGAGAGAGAAATAAAAGTAGCACATTAATTATGTTTAATTCTATAAATATTACGTATACATTTATACATAATTAACGTATAAACATTAATATATGCTGCCACATCACAGAATTGTGGGCTGAACAAAAATTACTTGTAGATTTTAACTTTTTATTTTTCTGTTTCAAAAATAGATGATGGCATATAAAGGGAAAACAGGGAGAAAAAATAAAATAAGAGCTGACATTTTTAATACAAAATGTTTTATTGCCAGGTTCCTATCCGCATGTCCTAATAATGGGCAGGTCTGGAAAAGTGCAACGGAATCTTTGTCAGTAGGAAAGGACTTTGAGAGCACTTTGAGGGTGACATAAGTGTTGGGAGTTACCAGGCAGTCCGTGAATCTCTGCCAAAGCCATTAAAGCTTAACATGAAGAAAACTTAGATGGTTTCCTTGATTTAAAAAAAAAACATACAAAGCATCTCTAATAATAAAGAGAAATATTTCATAATGATAAAAAGATCAGTCCACAAGACAACAGTAATAGTTGTAAACTGAATACACCTAACAACATAACTTCAAAATACATAAGCAAAAAAGAAAAAGAAAAAACTAAAGGAGTAATAGATAAACTTATATTCAGATAGGGAGACTTAACATGCCTCTCAAAAACTGATAAAAGAAGCAGACAAAATACTTAGTGAGAATATCAAAATTAGATTGAGTTTTGTTAATTGTGTTTTTAGGATCCAACAATACAATCTTTTCGAGTGCTCCTGCTGCATTTTCTGGGGCTAAATGCATTTTTGTTTTTTGGGGCTAAATCAAGTTTAACACATCTCAAAAGATAGAAATAGCGGTGTATATTCTCTCAATACACTGGGACTAAGCCAGGAATCAATAAGAAAAATATGACTAGAGCACTCCCAAGTGTTTAGAGATTAAGCAATGTAGGTGTACATAAACTGTGAGAACAAGAAGAAGTCACAGTAAAACATAACATGTCACAAGTTGTGGCATGCTGATAAAGCTGTTCTCTGAGGGTCATTTGTATTTTTAGCACACATATTAGTGAAAAACAAGGCTGAAAATCAATGCTATCTATATTCATATGAAAAAGTTAAAAAAAAAAAAAACCACAAAGAGAGAAAGAAGAAATAAAAAATTAGGAAAATAAACAGAAACAGGAAACAAATGTACAGTAGTCAACCAGACCAAAAGATGGTTTTCTGAAAGGATTGAAAAAAATCAATGTACCACTAACAAGACCGACTAAGAAAATATAAGGAAGATAGATATTACCGGTAACAGGAATAAAACATAAGACATCACTAAAAGTCCTACAGATCTAAAAAAAGATAATGGGATGACATAATTTCATGGCAATACATTTGAAAACTTCAGTAAATTGAACAAGTACCTGCAAACAAAACATATCAAAAAGGAAATAAGAATTAGAAAGTCTCTACAATGATACAGTTTTTAAAGCAATTGAACCTGCAATTAGAAGTCAGCCCCATACTAAACATCCCGGCCTAGACTGTTTCATAATTGATCTACCCCAAACATTTAAGGAAGAAATAGTGACAAATTTAAGCACCTTAGAGCAGAAAAAGTAAGACACTTGCCATCTTTGTGCTGATACTAGCATTTCTTTAGTATCAAATCCAGAAATGGAAATTACAAAAAGGAAAATTATAGGATAATCTGTCATAAAAATAAATGAAAAACACTAAATATATCAAACTATATGATATACAAAAAGAATAGTACGGCATGGGCAATGTGAGTTATTTCCATTCCAGTCAGTTTGGTTAATGTTAGAGAAATCAAGAAGTTCTATTAATCATATTCTTTTAATTCAGTGAAAATAATATAAGCATTCCAATAGATATAGAAAATTCCCTTGAGAAAATGCACATCGATTCATGATTTTTAAAAATTAATAAATTTGGAGTAATTTTCCTCTATTTTATGTATCTATTTTTAAAATATTCCTTTATTAATTATTTTACCGAAAGTACTAATAAGTACAGTGAGGCAAGAAGAAATCAAAGTTGTAAGGGTTGACAAGAAGGAAATAATACTCTTACTGTAGCAGACATTAGAACTGTGTACTTAATAAAACCAAAACAACTGTAGTTAAACTTTTAAATCTGAGAGAGAATTTAATAAGGTCATTGAATAAAAGTTCAACATCCAAAAATTATGATATTTATATACACTAGTATGAAGCTATTAGAAATGACATTTTCAAATGGTACAATATTTAATGATATAAAAAATATAAAATTTCTAGGACTAAAACTAGCTGACATGAAAAAGTCTTTTATACAAAAAAATAGAAGGAATCATTAAAAAATATAATATTAACTAGATGGAGGTAAATACCATTTTCTAGATTGGAGAACTTGATTCTGTAAAGTTATCAACACTCACAAATTTATGTATAAATTCAATACAATTGTAACTTTAAAAAAAACTCAGTATGTTTTTTGAGGAACTGGGCAAGATGATTAAAATTTATAAAAAGATTCAGGAAACCATTCCAAAAAAAAAAGAAAAAGTTAGAGAACCTACCCTACCTAATATCCATACTTATTAAAATGCCAGTAATTAAGTCATATTGTTATTGGTGCAAGGATAGAAAAATAATGCTTCAATGAACGTTCCCATACATGTCTTTTTGTGCATATAACTATTTGTTTTGGTGAGTATACTTCCTGCAGTAGAATTTCTGGGTCTTAGAATATATATAGGTCTGATATTTGAAGACATCGTCAAAGAGCCTTCCAAAATGGTTGTACAAATTTATATTTTCACAAAATGACACTACAAAAGCCCTTTAATATGGCTTCACGTACAATAAAATATTAATACACACAAAACGTTGAAGTAGAGGCAGAGTAAAGGAATTATTATAGATCATCAGATATGCTCATTTAAAATATTATGTCTCATTTTTTGGCCTGGTACAAAATGTATCATACAGATTCATTTGCATCAGGTTCAAAAATGGGAAAACTTAACCTTCAGAAAGATAGAAAATAGTGGTCGCATTGAGGAGTTAATGACTGATGGGAACCATGAAGGCGATATCTGGTGTGCTGAGGAAGTTCAAGATGGCTATCTGGATGATGGTAGTTACATGGTGTGTTCACATTGTAGAATTCATCCACCTGCACACTTACGATTTGTGGATGTTTTTGTATATATGCCATACTTCAAAAAAATGTTTACCAGAATTTAAAACATGAAAAATAAACTACCAAGAAGGTATTCTGCTCTTAAAATGTTTGAAAACAAAATCACCTAATCCAAAAAAAGACAAGCAGTGAACTGAACTAGATTCTAGAAAAGTAATAGAAACTTAAGTTCTTAAAATATGCTTTGATAAAGGGAAGATGGAGGGGTCAAAGAATTTCTAACATATGGGTAACAACAAACTCACAATGTCTCAGAGGAGGACAAATGAAATAATACCACATATTTTCAAAAGAAATTGGACACAAACCTGTTTAAATAGTTTTATGATTTCTACAAAGCTAGACTTAGATATCAGTGAAATACGTAGAGGGGTAGATAAGAAGTTCTAAGGGGTGGTTGGGTAGGAAGACATAAATGAGGTAGGGATACACAATCACAGGATATGAGTGCAGAGATATGAGGAAGATGGTAATAAGGAAAATACATTTTACACTTTGGGAGGCTGAAGCGGGTGAATCACCTGAGGTCAGCAATGGAAGACCAGCCTGGCCAACATGGCGAAAGCCCATCTCTACTAGAAATACAAGAAAATCAGCTGGACATGATGGCAGATGCCTGTAACCCCAGCTACTATGGAGGCTGAGGCAGGAGAATCACTTGAACCTGGGGAAGAGAGGTTGCATCAAGGCAATTACACCACTGCACTCCAGCCTGGGCAACAGAGCAAAGCCTCTGTCTAAAATGAATAAATAAATAAGAAGAAAACTAAAAGAAAGAAAAATATGTTTTAAGTAGGAAAAATTGAGAAGAGTAAATGAAGAGAGATACAAAAGCGATGGTCAACAATATCAGCTCAGAAGATAGAAACAAAGGAAAGAAGCTCAAATTACCTGTATCAGTAGGCATATCGTAAGATTTTAGCAGCCTTCATCAATTTTCTCATGTTCAGATGAGGTCTCTGGGGTAGTTAGTGCTTTTTTGGTGAGGAAACCCTGCTCAATGTTAACAAATGTACTTTGTAACCCATTTCTTCAAGCATAACAGAGATTATTTCTTCCACCTTGGTGGGAGAGTCAGAGAAGTTAGGGCCTGATGGAGATTGATGGCAGCCTTGGAAGAAAACGTAGATGACAAATTATAGGCTTCACACGCTTAGCATGGTGCCCTGTTGATCATTACCAGGATTACATTACTCCTTCTCCCTGCTCTTAAGATCACGGAAGGATAATTTTGTTTACAAACAAGGCTGCTCTCTCAGTGAAGCATGCTTTATTTCCCTATGTAGACCTTCATTTCAAGTTGGCCTTATTTGGGTTTCCAAGTTCTAAAATATTCTAAGGATTTAGGTATAGTTATAGAGTGATTTTTTGGTGGTCTTATTTTAGTGAAGTTCAGTTCTACTTTATCACATCTTTACTATTTCTGTGTTTTGGATTAAGAAATATTTGTCATCAGAAGTTCTGAGCTTCACGATTAGCATAGTACAATTACAAAGCACTGCTTTTTCCACTGCAGCATGCCACCCATGTACTGGCCTCTAACTATAACATTTGGAGATAACACAAACTGCCCTCCAACTGTACAGAGCTGTTACTATTACATTTGCAAGCAGACATGGGCTACAACAATGGTGTTCATTATCTAGCTCTACCACCAAAGCTTAGTGGGTCCAGAAACAGCATATCAACAGGAAATTTCCTGACAGTAAGGGTTGTGATTGAGATTTAGGAGGCAGTATTGATTCTAGAAAGAGATGTGTCTGTGTACAATTCAAACCTGTGACCCTGGGTTTATAAAAAAAAAAATATTGTCTCAGAAAGTGAAGTAAACAAGCTTGGGAAAGTGACGATATCTGGTAAACATGAACACATGTAGATTTTGCTTGAGGGAGCAAAACGTTCAAATGACTGCTGAATGTTTTTGTCATTTTTTGTAAGCCATTCTGAATAATTACATAAGCAAAAAGAAAACCCCACAGCTTATATTTTGTAAAAAAGAAAATCTAAATGTAGATAAACTAACAAAATGTGGCAGTTGAAAAGAAATTGTACTATAATTAAGGAACCACAAGTTAAATTATAAGACACCAATTACAACACACCCTACATTGTAATAGTAATTTAATATATTTCCATGGGAAATAAAAATGACTATGTTCTTTAGATTTCTGAGAATATAATACATTTTTATTTTATTTTATCTTAAGAAATATCATGGTAATCTTGATTAAAACATGTCCTTGAGTGGGGGAACACTTCTTACTGTTAAAAAACAGACAAAATCATTTTGCGCTAAGTAACTTCTTTTTGCTAATTTCTGCTTCACACATACAAAAAAAAAAAATATCCAAGTGAGACAAAACAAAGAACCACTGAGGCAACAGTGTCTTTCTTTGGCTGTCCCATTTCCTTGACAACCACCAGGCACCGCCTCCACCCCTTCATCCCTCCCACCAACTCTGGAAATGCTGTGAAATCACATTCAGCTTGAGTAGATAAAGCCAAGTTAGGAATTAGTAAAAAGACACTGAATCACTTATTCCAAAATTTGCTCTAAAGTATCATGTTTAAAATCATGTTGGGTGTATGTTCCCTTTCAAATAGTTTTAAATAAAAAGTTATATTTTACCCTCCAAACTGGTGAAAAATTTCTAAATGAATTGTAAGAAAAAATTGAAATAAAATAGCAAGATACAAAACAAAACAGAAACATTTACAATGTATATTATAATAGGACTTAGAGACGTGTCATTGAATGGGACAAAAATAAGGAGATCAAAAGCAACATATGGTTATCTAAGTGTTGTAATTACAGTATTCATAACCTTCATGTGCTGGAAGGTTTAACTTAGAGGGTAAGTGCATATATTAAACAAAATTGAATAACATACTGAATATGGTAAAAAAAGAAGATTACAATTTCACTCTCATAATCATTTTGGTATCAAATTAACTGGACAATGATTTTATTCATATATCAGGTATCATGTTTTGTTTCGGTAAATAACTTAAATATCTAGTTATTCTGAAAATATATATGTTTAAATGTTTCAAACTCCCTGATATGCAGGATCTCATTTTCTCCCTAAACATTATGAAAACTAACAATAAACGTTCTCATTTGATTTAAACATGTTTCTTAATCACATATTTTGTTTTACATTCAAACCATTTTGCCAAACTGTGTCTGATATTTGGGGGGGTGAAAAAAGAAAACAGATACAGTGGGCATGGCTTTCCAAAGTAATGAAAACTATAGTCAGAGCTCTTAAAAGTATTTGGAAACATTGAATAAGTTTTTGGAATGTCAGTGGCAAGTAAAATATATTTTCACCTACAATGTGATTAGAATAGACACTGATAATACCACATCAGCTCCTGAGAAAAATAATCTAACACATTCAAAAATCTCAAAAAGAAAAATCTACAATTCAGGCTTAAGTCTTCAGCGATTTCTCTTTTTAACAATATCTATAAAATTTTCCCCAAGATCTGTTTAGAATGAAGCTCTGTTTCTAAGAAAGAAAGAAAGCAGCACATTTTATTGCTGGCCCATAAGCAAAGAGCAAGGCATAAAGCCACCAAGTTTATTGAAATGTGGAATACATTTTGCCCAAGTTCTTAAGTTATTCAACCTGAGCTTTTCAGCTGAGCAGAAGGTAGAAAGCAGTTTGTGAATATTACACACCTACTGAATCTCTTTAGCTTTGTTATTTAAAATGTTTAGAATTGTATTTTGTTGGCAAAATTCTTTTTAAAAAATTGTTTCTACTCATTAGCCATTCACAATGCATACTTAAAGCCAGAAAATTTAATGCAAAAGAAGAAAATTTTGTTTTTGCCTTTGTCTTTCAGAGAAACATAGTAACGCACATTTGGTCTCTATAATATTCTTTATGTTCATGGTAATATGTGAAGACCACCTTAAGCTAGCAGTCTCAATATATTTTAAACAAGCCCATTTTTGACATTATCTAGTTAATTATGGAGCATATAACTTAAAGTTCATTTCATTATCTGTTTGGCAAAATATGGGGAATTACTGGGTTTGACTTAAACTTAGAATATTATCGAGGATCACAGTAAATATTTCATTTTTAAACCACAAAGTACTTAATAGAGCTGAACAGACAGTAGGTACTTAATAATATTTGAAGATTATTGAATTTGGATTATCACAAACTATTCCTAAGATAACTGACCAGGCAAGAAGGATTATATATTTGCATATTTATCCCCAACATTGGTTATATCTTTATATATAAAGATATAACAACAAATTCAGTTTTTTTTACAATTAACCATATGCAAATAATAGAAATATAATAATATATTTATATTAAAATATATTATATATATCATATATTATAATATAACCAAGGATTTTCTTTGTTACGCTAAAATGAACAGAAAATGATGACAATATTTGATAAACTGTGTGTGAAGATGGTTTATTAAAGGTCAGGATTTCTCTTCAAACTGAGTGACTGAAAAAGTTAACAATGTGACATAGCAGCTTATCCCTACTTTTATTTGCAATACTTGATAAAATACAAGGATTCTTGCAAATCATATACTATGTCTTCCAACTAGTATGAACAGTGCGATAAAAAACATGAAGTCTTTAGTGTTTAATGCTTGTTTTTAAATTTGGGAAAGGCTTTTAAACATGTTCAACATAAATAACTGAGAAACATTTCTTTCTCAATGGTCACAAAGTGACCAAAAAATAACAAATTTATTATAAAACTTTGTAGAATCATGAGGAGCCCTTTATCGGGGGGGGAGGAGAAAATGCTCAATAGCTTCACAAAAACTGGTACAACTTTAAGAATTTTCTTTAATGCAGAAGAAATAGTGGAATCTAAAATTAAAACTGTTATTAGAAGCAGGAAAGCAGGCAGGAACTGAAGCTGTGCCGTGCAGTCTTGGCTATTGTTATATTATTGCAGAGTCCCATAGGCAATCTTCACATGTACAGTACATCCTGGATCTTTTGATTCTTTTGTCCGCCCTCCAACCTGCGCGGCCAGGAACCTTCAGCCAAGAAAGATTTATGGAGCTCCCACTAACAGGGTCAACCTTGTTTTATCACCAGAGGCCTTTTTCGTAAAAATAATAACATCCATCTACAGCTCTGTTGGGCTGATCCTCTTGGCATCAACATTTTGTGTTTATCTTAACAACCGGTGCATACTCAAAGTTCCCAGCTGCAATGAGTGCGTTCATCAATTCTAGTAGGCACGGTAGCGCAGACTCCTGTGGTCTGTCAACCCGATGTCATCTAAGCTAATGCCCAGGTCAGTGTTAGTATACTTCAAAAGGTTGTTAGGGTTTGTATTTTGAAATGAAGATAGTGAGTTTAAAGGAAAAGAATTTATAACAAAGGTAACAATATCTTAACAGAATTATAAGTAAACAACCTCAAATTGCCATGTAGATGAGTTAAAATATTACAAATTACTAAATGTAAAAAAGTTAAAATATTTTAAGTGAATTATTTTTAGAATTTATCCTTCTATGTGCACATAACACATTAAATGGAAAAATATCTAATTTGAGGAACTATATCAATGTTATTATAACATAATCTTGGTTCTTACTTTTAGAAGTCTTATACAAACAATTTTTAAATATTAGATTTATATGAAAATGGACTACTGTGCTGTAGACATTACAGAATTTTAGATGGGAAAAGCATGCCCATTTTTAGCAACTCGATATTTAGGATATTTCATAAATCAATTAAATTATTGTTCCTAAAATTTTGATAATTTGTTTAAATCATTCATTTTACTTTCTGGTGTTATAAATTTGTAAGGTTTTACAAAATGTTTTGGGATTTCCTCTTGGAAAGAATGTGCATAAAAATCTAAAGAAATTTTCAATATTTTATTGTAATTGCATAAAGTAGTTCTTTCACAGAGATCATTCTTAACAATCTTGGTCCCCTGTGCTATGATGAGAGAGGCTTTTCATGGGGATTTGGCCAAAGGTTTTTTTCTAGAGTTAATACTCCCACTCTTCTTCCTTAAGTGTCTTGGGATTATTAACATCCGCAACACAGACAGGAACTTGGTTTTATGCCTCAAGAAAAGAATGGATCTTTTTTCATATAATGATCTGCAGTGCAATTACCAATGAAAAAGTAATATTGTGCACCATAAACTGAACAATCTGCAAGGAACATTTTAGTAATAGACAACTCAAAATGCAGAAAGCATAAGGAATTTAAATCAAATGAAGAGGAAAATTGATATAAGAAAATAAAACAATAATCCCATTTTATATACAAAGTAAACTTGGGGAACAAATAGAATACCTGTTGTCTGCCCCTTGAGCTCATCAGAAACTCATGTTTAAAAGAAAGTCTTACAATTTAAAAATCAAATGTTGATTTCTGACTGCTCGAAAGCAGCTAGTAATAATCTAACTTGATGAAACTAGTTATCTATGGTAGTTTAGCTCAGGCATCAGTATTTTGTTAATAATGTGCTCTATCATCACGACTTTATGCCAAGTAGAGAAACCAAGGAAAATCTTGGTGGTTTAGCATCTATAAATCTGAGAACTCAAATGTGCCCATTGTTATAATTAAGTAGAATTATATTTATATAGTGCTATATTTATTTATCAGTCTCTGAATCAACAAAGATGTATCAAACAACTACCATTATGTGCAGGCCGTGGAAAATACAGAGATGACAGAAGAAAGACACTTACCCAGTAAGAACTCATGGTTTAGTTAGGGGATTGCTGGGGGGAGTGGGGAAATATGAGTAAATAATAATTATTCAGTGTAATGTGTGCAAAACTAGGCAAACTATACTGGGTGTTATGACTTAAGTAATGCCAAAACAAATGTCATGCCTACAGTGATCTTAGCATCACTTGCTGAACTGGTCTCACATTGGTATTTATTCTATCTACCCTCCATTAGTTGAGATTGGAAAGAAATAAGTACACTGAAGTTTCTGTTATTAAACACTTACATTTAAATATAGTACTTATTATGTGCCATACCACAAAGTAAGTGCTATATAAAAAGTTATAAGGATTTTAATACTATTAACTCATTTAACTCACTTTGTTATATTAGTAACAGAAAATAAATCACCATGTCCTATGGCTAAAATTTAACAACACAGCCCAGAATGAAACCCCAAAGGAAAAACATGTTATCATATGCTACACGGTAAGAACATGGTATTCACCAGTTGATGCAAAATTCACTGTTTCCCATTTGTGAGGACCTCAGAACATACCAAAAGAATTAAGAAGACAGATGAAACAAAGTTTCTCTCAGGGCATTGTTTTTCTACTTGTAGTGAATAAACAACATGTAGATCTTCACAGAGGAACTAAGCCATTTGGTTAATCCCAAATCAGAGGGATTAAAGTCTATCACCTTTCAACCAGTTGGGAGAAGAAAGGTATTGTCCTGCTTCCACATCCATTACTCTTCTTGGACCAAAGTTAGAAATATTTGCAGTGCAGTTTGAAAGTAAAGAATAGTGAAAGCCAAGCTCTTGCCCCCTAAGACCTTGTATTATGGCAATACCAACAGTGGTAGCAAAGTCACGGAGGAGCATTTCCTACTTTCTGAAGTGGTTTCGAAAACAACTTTTTTGATACTCATTCTAGGATTGTAAATAGGGAGATACATATGTTTTATTTGTGACGCGAAATTACTGGTTTGACATAACACAGCTAGAGTCTAATTATCAAAGAAGTCCCGTGGGTTTTTGTGCAACCTACTCTATATTCAGGGTTTGAAGCTCCTTCCTGGAGTTAAGACAAAGTCCTACTGGCTACTAAAATGGGTAGATGCAACGAATTGCAAACTCTTGCAAGTCATTTTGAGGCCCAATACAAAAACAACAACAATAATAATAAATACATTTCTTAGTGTTAAAGAATGTCTCAACTTTCTGCAGGGCTATGCAAGTCCTATGGAGACAAGAAATAGAATCTTCTAGAATCGCAGGTTCAAAACTGTGTCCTTAGGTGCTCAAGGTCCTCATAGTTCAAATGCACCTACACTCAAGAATATTCCTTTCCTTTCAGTCCCCCATGCTCCCTGAACGGGTTTGAATAATTATATTCAGGGAGGTTATTATTATTATTTATTAATTTTTTACTAGCTCATATGGTCAATGAAGACAGAAACCTTCTTTATCTGGTTCATCATTGTTTTCCCCAACACTAATATAGTGCTTGAGACCCAGAATGCTTGTGATATGCCCATGTTATATTAAAGGAAGGCAGGCAGGAAGGGAGGGAGAAAGAGAAAAAGGAAGCAAGATGTTTCTGCAATCCTGCTTCTCTCCCAGTCCTTTTGCAGACTTTCCTTTTGGTCACACTTTGGGTTATCTTACCAGTCCCTCTGTCTTCTCCTATATTTTCAAGGAAGTGTCCATTTTTGACCCCATCACTTTCCTCTTCAGAATGTTTTACTGGTGGTTTACTACTATAATCAATGCTGCTTTAAACATATTTTCCCCTTATTTTCTTAGAATAGATTTCTAAGAGTGGAAGGGTTGTTTCAAGCTTCATGTGTAAACACTTTAAGGCTATAGATTAAGGCATTGCCAAATTGCTGTAATAAAGGGTTATATCAGTGCTTTATTTTTATTGTTATATAATTTCAAACTTAAAACTTGCAGACAAGGTACAAGGGACTCCCATATAATCGTTATCCAAATTTAGCTTGTTTTTTTTGTGTTTTGTCCCATGTTTTTTCTTAGTCTCATTCTTTCTTTCCCTGTCTCTGCTACACACACACACACACACACACACACACACACACACACACACACACACACGTTTTTCTCCCCCTGATCATTTGATCTCTTAGAGACCTCACGACCCTTCACACCTGAATCCTTCAGAGTGCGTTTCCTAAGAAGAAAGACATTCAGTTACGCAATCCCGGTACAGTCTTCAAAATCAGGGCACAGTTTTACAGACTTTCATTTGTAATATATGTTTCTCTGTTTTTAAATGTGTGGGGGTACATAACAGGTAAAAATATTCATGCATTGCATGAGATATTTTGATATAGATATGCAATGTGTAATGATCACATCAAGGTAAATGAGGGTGTCCACCACCTCAAGCATTTATCCTTTGGGTTGCTAATAATCCAGTTATACTCTGTTAGTTCTTTTTAAATGTAATGTATGTTTCTTATTTCCTTCTTGACACTAGGTTAAGGAGTTTAAGGTCAACAAGTGAATCCCACAGAGCCACATACGTCTAGGATTTGGCATAGTATACTACCCCTAGTGGGGACTAGATAAATATCTCCTGATAACATTCTTAAGACAAAGAGAAGGGGGCTTTCAGAAGGCACTCCTCGACCAAGTTTTAATTTGAAAATAGAGGCTCATCAAAACGAAAACATAAGTGGTTCAGGATATTTGAGCACAGCTATGCTCAGGCTGTGGCATATGTTAAAACTGAATTTCATACCAGATCTAGAGCATTACGCTTGATTATATTCATGCTACAATTAAAGTAATTACTTCACTTTAAAATTAATGCACTCTAAATATGTTTAATGACTGAAATTAAAATGTGCAATTATAGTATAAATACATGAAATGATGTTGTGGTGTGTTTATACTAATTACTATGTGTCAGCTAAAATAGCTGCCGTGAACACTTTAATAAGCACCAGTGAAGTTGCTCCCAGCCTGTGTAGCAAAGGTGCTCCTGGACCACGTGCCGCATGGGAGAAGCACTGTGGTTAGAGCTTTATGTAGAGAAAAAAAGTTGCCTTTTTCCTCATTCATTTGATAATTATGTCAACAAATGACTAATTAATAGAAATTGCCTAATGCATGAAAATCCTCTTAAGTATTACAGAAAAGATTTTGACTTGAGTGCTCCATTTTACACAAGCAACCAGAATAAATACAGTGTCCTGAAGAAAGCATAACTGAATGCAAAGCCACTTCTCTCTTGTAAGTCTTTTGCAAAATTCTTTAGGTCTCAGACTTACCAAATCCAAGTTTTGCACAAGCACAGAAATACAGAGTGTATTTCCTAAGAAGAAGGACATTGTTACAATTTGCCTGGGCAGACAGCTGCCACAATTATAAATATATACTGATTAATACTGCCTTGCATTTGGTAAGTCTAAGACCTAAGAAACTTTATCAGGATAACCTGAATTGTGACTTCTCATTTGTTTCCTTTAGCAAATAACATTTAGTTAAATGTGTTATCTTATATGCAAACACAAACATCCACTGCCTGGTACTTTCGCTAGTACTTGTTTGCTTTATAAGATTTTACCTGGCACTTCAAAATATTAAGATTCGATCACCTTAAGCTCCAGGACTCAGAAGGCTTTGGTTGCTCCCTGAGAGTTGTAAAATTTCCCCTTCTCTTCTCAAACTTACTTAGGCTTGGTGGTACCCAACAGTTTTTGGCATTCTTCCAATAACTACCCTTTCGTTTTTATGTTTATGCTCCAGTGTGTTTCAGAGATAATTCAGTCCATGTGTTTCTGATTCATTTACTCGTATATCATCAAAGTATTGCTTGCTTAGAATTACTTGATGCCCAGGTAGTCTTCTCAAACTAGTTCATACACCATTTCCCTTTCAAACAGAAGGGGCAATTTTTGTAAGCTTTACAAAGTAACTAAAAGGAAAAGTGCATTTGATTTTAAATTCCTGTAACTCACAGGTTCCCATGTCTCAGTTCTTCAGCACACCTACTGTCTTGGTCTGCTCAGGATGCTATAACAAATACCATAGACTGGCTGGTTTAAACAACTGACATTTATTTCTCACAGTTCTAGTGGCTGAGAAGTCTAAGATCAAGGTGCTCAATCAGATTTGGTTGTTAGTAAGGGCTTCATCCTGGCTCATAGACAGGCAGCCACTTTCTCCCTGGGGGTTCATATGGCTTTTCCTTTGTGAATGGGGATGGAGAGCTAGCTACCTCTCTCTCTCTGTCTCTCTCTCTCTCTCTCCTCCCCCCCCCTTCTTATTCTAATAAGGGCACAGAATTCATTTTGAGAGTCCCATTGTTATGATCTAATATAAATCTTGGTCACACCCCAAGTACCATCATTGGAGAATAGGGCTTTCACAGATGAGTTTTGGGAGACATAAATATACAGTCCATAACATCTATAAAACACTGGCAACACAATAAGGAGGCAATAGTCTTGCATACAGATTTGCACAGTTTGGGTGGAACTGCAAACAGCATCACCCCATCATGAAGATGAGTGGAAAGGCCTCAGCTTCCATGTGATGACCTTATCAATACAGCGGGAAAAGCAACTGACAAACTAGAATTAAGATGTACCTGATCAGCTGCAGAACCCGTTATGCCACTGAATAAATTACTGACTTTGTACATCAGCCTTATAAAGATGCTGAGAGTAAATCAATGTTACACCTCAACAAAATGACAAATTACTATATTTCAGATAAATATTCTTTTCAGAGAAAATAGCAATGATGCTTAAAATCTATTATAACAGGCTTATGTTCCCTAAACTCAGGGCTCCTCTCCCATAATGTAATATATTGTATGTCTTAGTGTCACATGACATTTTTTCATATTGGCTTGTGAGAATGAGGCTGAGGAACCAAAGAAAATGCTAATACTATGCCTACTGTAATTGCCATATCAATGATGGGCAAATGAACAGATATGTAATAACATACATATATCAAACAGTTCATTGTGAAATCTAGGGAGTGGGTGGTTATGTCGGTGCTTTTTAATGCAATTTTATTAACTTTTTTGGTTGACTGAAATATATATAATAAAATATTGGCTACATATATGTTTTAAAAATCTTACTTCAATTGTTCAGAAATTGAATGAAATTAGCAAATCCCATTTGTATTATCTCACCCCTGAATATTCATTTGTTTACTGTCATTTACTCTTTTATCAATTATTGAGCAGATTCCCAATCTGCTGAAACCTCTGAGGCACTTTATCAATGCCTGCTATCTCTCAAATGCCCCATATACTTGAACCTATTTCTCTACTATCCAAAGTTATTTACTTTATATTCCATTCTTAGCTAGCTCTTGGCTGCCTATAAATTTTGAGATGGATTTTAGGAAAAGCTCTTTAGGTGTGCCAGAGAGGAAGCAGATAGGGGCTGGAAGTCAGAGGACTGGAGTCCTCACCTTAGTTCTTCTACTTATTTCTACATTTAGCCACTGTTTGTTGACCAGTGAGTAATTTTTGAGATAATCTGACACTTTTAGTTCTCACAACAACCTTATCATTCCCATTTTACAGATGAGGAAAGGTAAGTCAGGTTTTGGTAAGGGTTTCATGATACAGGCAAGATTTGAACAGTGACTTGTCAGACTCCAAAGCCTGGGACTACAACCATGTGTTTGTGTTGTCCCCCAAGCCTCATTACTTCTTCTTCCTATAATAAATCTATCTTATTTCCCAGGAAATTTTTTAGCATCAAATATAAAATCTAGTTGAGAAAATATATTTTAAATTTTATAGAATTCTATTAATGGAATTAAAACATCATCAAGGCATAGAAAACTCTAAACTGGCTTTGAGAAGTGAAATACGATGTGGCATCTCATAACAGCAACTCCTCAGAAGAATACCTCCTTGATTAATAATTAGACTTTTGTTACTTTGACAATTACAATACAGTGACAGTGCATGTGCATTTAGTCATATTAACTCCAAAGCTCACATATGAACACAATTAATTGATTAATCTTAAAACCATGTGTTGATTATTGCAATTAAACAGAAGGACTTAATGATTATATATTCCTCAATTCAGTGGTTACTAAAATTGAAAGTCTATAAAAATCAACATAAAATAAATTTGGGGTCCATCTCTAAGATATTCTTATAAAATGGGTTGACGTAGAACTTGATAAGTTGAATTTAAAGATTTTAGAAGCCTTACTGGGTTATTTTGATAAACAGCAGTTTTAAAGACCAATGCCTCAGTGAAAAGAAATATGTTTGGAACAATACTTTTATAGGCACCATATCATGCTTGATGGGAGAAATATTTGGCAGCAAGAAGGCTCTTCAAGGTATACTATGTACACTGCACCATCCCACACATGGTAATTAGCTTGGTTCCCTTTAGGGAATTAGATTACATGAATTAACCATAGTATACCAAAAGCTTATAACTTACAATAAGGCTACCTAAATGTCAGTTGTATCTATTGTTACTGGGGGAAGCACTTCCGAATACAAAAGCTATCCAAAAAGCCAGTTTTTCAAAAGAAATTATCACAATTACTTGGCACATGAAAAAATAAGTTGTTTTAATTCTTTGCTAAACTTTTTCATTTAGAAAAATAGTAACAGTGACAATTTATTTTGTATACTATCAAACAAAGGTAGCTAATGGAGATATTTAGTAGTTTCAAGTCTAACTAATTTTTGCATCAGAAAGCTGATTAATATCTTTTTTTTTTTTTGGAGACATTACTCTGCTTACTTATATTGTTTAAGTCCCTGTATACATATAGGAAGCAAGGAATGACTTTTCCATGCTAATGTTTCTGCAGTTTGTTAGAGATGAAAAATAGTTTCGTTTTGTGTGCACAGAATAAAAAAGGTTAGAAGGCTACAAATCATGTTTGTATAAGGTATTACAGCATCTCTCCAGTCAAATGGAAAATTAAACTTACGGATGCACGGAACAAATCAAAACAATGTGCTTTATTTTTTTTCTCCAGAAAATCTTCAGCCCAAATAGCAATTTGGCTTCCTATTCCTCTACTTAGAAAATGCATTTTGATTTACCACAAGTGTCTAATTTAATCAAAGATACAAACATGTAAATGGTATCTGGTTTCTGTTTTATTGTGTTTTCAGAATATGAATGAGAAACAGTGAGAAATGTACTTTCGGAAGACATCTATTGTATATTTTCTCAGCAGTTTTTCTAAATTTCAAGCTTTTTCAGAAGTATCTAAAATGTAAGAAAGTTTTATTTGATATCTAATATGAAACTATCTCTGAGATAAAAATTATTTAATCCCCAAAGAAAGTATGAAGTTGCAGGAGATATACATGCTGAGAGTAGAAAATATTAGCAGGCACAGAGTTACAGAATTCTTCTTATTCTTGTGTTTAACAATGAATAACAAAGTTCTAAGTCACAATTGTCAGATCTTTTCAAAGAAGATCACTACTAAGTGAACACCTAGGGAACAACAGGTAAAAACTCCAATACAACACATTTCTGCCTGTCTTTCCTGTCTAGAAGTAAGCCTAAGAGCAGTGTGCAGGAGCCTCCCATCCCACCGCAGCCTTTCCACGAAAGAGTCAATTTTACCTCAATAAAGATGGATTAAAAAAAAAAAAAAAAAAAAGGTCTACTCCAGGCTCTCACCTTTTGTGTGCCCGAGTAGAACCAAACGAAACTTTGAAGCAAACCATCACCTCTACCTGTACATAAAAAGTTGTAACATACTTCATGATTACTCTGATCAGAGATGTTCCAATGGGGTTTATAAGCCATTAAAATCTTTACCTATTAGGATGGCAAATATCTAAAAGCTTAACAATAAACATTTTTTTGGAGAGGTTGTCAGAAAACTGGCACTCTCACGCAATGTTGATGGATACACAAAATAGATCAATCCCACTGTAAGGCAATTTCCCAATAACTATCAAAAACACATATTCATTTTCCCTTTGTAGCCTCCTTTCTAAAATCTATAATACCTTAGATCTACACTGCCAAAAATGAATACGAGATATATGGACAAGGCTGTTTATTAATTCCAAAGACTGAGCTAATTCAAATGTTTAGCAATAGAAAACTGCCTGAATAAACTATGATATATCCCAAAATGTACAATGCAACTGCAAAAGAGATTAAAATGTTCTCCAAGATATTTCACTCAGTGAGAAAAGCAATGTACAAATTATGTTTATCATATGCAATTTTGTGAAGGAATGGGAATACTGTTATAAATATTATACACACACACACACACACACACACACACACAATGTATTTTTTCAAAAAAAAAAAAAGCAATCGGATTTTGAAGTAAGAATTAGTGAAAATGTTTTGCAGACAAAAAAGACAAAACTAAGTATGAGTATATGTGTTGTATATGAAAGAACATTCTCTCTGAATGTATGTTGTCTTATAGTTTTGGCTTTGCATGTAAATAATTTATCAAATTAAAAGAAGATTAAAATTTTTATAAGCAATATTTAAAAATTAAAAATAATTAACAAATGAGTTTAATTGAATACCGTGTTAATGATATACTGGAGAAGTCTTATTTCTAGTGATTTTAAAGAGAATCTTTTGAGTGTCTGTCCCAGTTAGGGAATACGCAATGCACAAAAAGAACCACAAAGAGTTTAATGTTGCACTAAGTGGTCTTGTCTTTAAAGAAAGTGGAATAAATTGGATAAGTAATTATATTAATGTCACTAGGAACAAAATTTCTCATTATAAGTAAAAAGATTTTTAAAAAGTAATCCAAGAAGGAAAACCCTACAATATTTATTTTTATTTGCAAGTAAGAGTATTGATTCATGTGCTATATATGAGTATGTGTATGCATGAGTGTGTGTGCGTGATTTTTTTTTATATCAAGCTCATATAAAGTTTCTAGAATAGTACAAGGAACCCCCATAAGCCCTTTACCAATTTTCCAGAAAAATATTTTTTAAAAGGAAGGAAAGAACAACTCCTGAATTCATCAGTCTTTTGTATGGTTTTCCATGTCTCAATTTCCTTCAGTTCAATTCTGATTTGGGTTATACCTTGTGTTCTGCTAGCTTTGGGGTTTGTTTGCTCCTGTTTCTCTAGTTCTTCTAGGTGTATATTAAGTTCTTAATCTGAGATCTTTCTAATTTTTAGATGTGGGCCGTTAGTGCTCTAAGGTTCCCACTTTACACTGCCTCAGCTGAATCCCAGAGATTCTGGAATGTTGTATGTTTGTTCTCATTCGTTCAAAGAATTTCATTTTTGCCTTTATTTCATTATTTACCCAAAAATTATTCAGAAGAAGGTTGTTTAATTTCCTTGTAACTGTATGGTTTTAAACAATTTTCTTAGTATTAATTTCTATTTTTATCACACTATGGTTTGAGAGTGTGGTTGGTATGATTTTTTTTTTAATTTGTTAAATACTGTTTTATACTGTTTTGTTAAATACTGTTAAATACTGTCCAATTGTGTGGTTGATTTTTGAGTATGTGCAATGTGGTGATGAGAGGAATGTATATTCTGTGGTGTTTGGCTGGAGCATTTTGTAAATGTCTATTAGGTCCATTTGGTCAAGTGTTGAGTTCAGGACCTGAACATCTTTGTTAATATTCTGCCTTCATTATCTGTCTAATGCTGTCAGTAGGGTATGAACACTACAAAGTAAAATTTTCATAGGTGAAATATAACATTTGTGGTTGCCTTTATAATATTTCAGGCAAAAAAAGTACATGCTTGTGATGGATAAAATCACAATGGCAGAATGTTGATAATTTTGAAACTGATAATGAGTACCTTGGGATATATCATGATATTCATTCCACATTTGTGTATATTTGGAATATTTTATAAAAAAAATAAAATAATAATAATCAAATGTGAGAAAATGAATCAATTGTCTTAGTGGCTGGTTTTGGGTGAAATCGAATTTATATAATAGAATTCCATTATTATGCCCTACAGAGGAAGGGAGGAGGTGAAATAAAAGAGAACAGTGATGAATGCAGGAGTGGTAGATTTATGATGATAGGGGAAAAAGTATTGATAGCATAGGATTTTTCAAATTTAAAAAATAGGCTTAGGACATTAATTCTAATAACAAGTTGAGTACAATTGAACAAAACAATGGAAAGCTACAAAGCAGAAGAAAAACAGAAAATCTCTATGGAAAGTTGAGTCTGTCAAGAAGTCATAATCCAGAGATAAATAATCCCAGGGAAATAAATAAAAAATGAGCTGCAGAAAAAATAACCAGTTTCAAGGAGCTTTCCCTATCAGGATAGTTATTTCCATATTTAGTAAAATTACTGTATTATTTTTCCTTTAAAAATAAATGTCATCAAATTGCCAAGTTAGTATAAAATGGAAAGTACAATTTAGAGGTGGTATGCACTCTCCAGTGTTGGAAGTCCAGAATCTAAGCGCAAATCTGATTTTGGATGACAATTAAATTATCCTCTTAATCCATTTGTCCTCTATTGGCATTCTTTTCTCATCTCCAAAGTGAAGAGTTTTAACGAAATTATATTAGGGTTCTACGATTGACATTTTGTAATTATATGACCCAAGTTTATTTTTTCTTGCTTCTCTGAAATTCTCTGATCCTTTCCACTGTTTCCGACTATAGGAGATCAACTGAGTCCAGCCTTGCCCTTCCTCCTTCACTGCTAAACATTCTTTCACTCTCCCCAAGTCCCCCACCCCTACAAACACATTCTGGCAGCATGGGTGAATGCAAGAGGCAGGAGGTTGGGAAGCAATTTATAATCATATATACTGCTGCTGTCACCTAAGAGAGAAAGACAATTTATAATAAACAATGGACCTCTTAAAATTATCAAAGCAGTGGTCCTCAGCACATGGGGTCAGATCCCCAGAGAGTCGCTGATGGTTTTGAGGGTCTGGCTAACATTTGCATCCTGTGTTGGCTCCTCATAAAGTTCCCTCTCATCTCTTCTCCTGGATTCTGTAAGGGCCACCCTAGGAAATGCCAGGGTAAATTAGTCTAAGCAATAAAAGATGAACTACAGAAAGGAAGACCTTAGTTTGGCAACTAAGATGAAAAGCAATGCTTTCGGTGATTAGATGCCAGGTATGGAGAAACAAAAATGTGAAAGCAAATCAAGTAATGTATTTAATGAAATAGAGAAAATTATTTTCTTTCTATTTTTATATAGTCACTAATGGGCTAGAGAGTTATGTGTGGTGTGGTAAAAAGAACATTGATTTTAATACCTGAAGACCTGTAATCAAATTGCAGTTCCATCCTGTATTAGATTTCTGCCTCTGTACTAGAAATATAGGCTCAAACTTTGGGACATAGAATGATAATAAAAATGATTTCCTTCACATACCTGCCCTTACCTGTCTACATTAACATCTCAGGACCACCGTTATTGGTGTCATTTTTAGAACTGAGACACTGATTCAGAGAGACAGGACAAATCAGAGACAGGACAAATCAGAGACAAACTGACCCACCACTGTAAGTCATTCATTCATTTTTTTCAAAATTCATGTATTCATTCAGCTCTTTCAGCTATAATCTACTCCACACAAGACACTTGGCTAGATAAGATGAGCCCGGTTAGAAGTTACACCTGTTAATCTGGGATAGAGATGACTGTTGAACAAAGAGCTGGTGTCAAGCATACACTGCGTCATTTAATGCTCACAACCACCCTGAGAGGGAGGTTTTATTATCCAGATTTTACAGATAAAGTAGGATGAAAAAAGATAAATTTTCCTTAAGCTTACAGTTGCTGGGTCACAGAGCAGGGATTTGAGAGTAGTCTTGCTTATTTTTATTTAAAAAATAAGGGCGGACACGGCGGCTCAAGCCTGTAATCCCAGCACTTTGGGAGGCCTAGGGGGCAGATCACGAGGTCAAGAGATCTAGACCATGGTGAAACCCCATCTATACTAAAAAATACAAAAATTAGCTGAGCATGGTGGTGTGCACCTGTGGCCCCAGCTACTCAGGAGGCTGAGGCAGGAGAATTGCTTGAACCCAGGAAGTGGAGGTTGTAGTGAGCCAAGATCGCGCCACTGCACTCCAGCCTGGCACCTGGCGACAGAGCAAGACTCTGTATCAAAAAAAAAAAAAAAAAAAAAGGCCGCCGTGTGCAGTGGCTCATGCCGGTAATCCCAGCACTTTCGGAGGCTGAGGCGGGCAGATCACCTGACTTCAAGGGTTTGCGACCAGCCTGACCAACACGGAGAAACCCCCTCTCTACTAAAAATACAAAATTAGCCGGGTATGGTGGCGCATGCCTGTAATTCCAGTTACTCAGGAGGATGTGGCAGGAGATCGCTTGAACCCAGGAGGCAGAGGCTGCGGTAAGCCAAGATCATGCCATTGCACTCCAGCCTGGGCGGCAAGAGTGAGACTCCACCTCAAAAAAAAAAAGAAGAAGAAAATAAAAAATAGGCTTAGGACACTAATTCAAAGTCTAATAAGAAGTTGAGTACAATAAACAAAAAAAGGGAACACTACCTAGCAGAAGAAAAACAGAAAATCTCTGTGAAAAGTTGAGTCTGTCAAGATGAAATAATCCAAGAATAAATAATCCCAGGGAAATAAATCAAAATGAGCTGCAAAGAAATAACTGGCATCCATTTGTCTGTATTCCATTTATCGTTAAACCATTTATTGATGTATTAACATATTTCTAAGAATGACATAATTCAAATATTCTATTTCAGTGTCATTGAGGTAGACTTAAAATTATAATAGAAACACTTTTTATCTATACAACATGAGTCAGGGCATGCAAGGAACATAAGCATTTACTCGTAGTCTCTGATAATATTGCAATTATTTTCTGAAATCACAGAGAAAAAGTGAATCACATTTCATGCCTTCATTTAGTAAATGATAAAAACATTGTATTTTCCTCTGTAATAAGTAAATATACTTTTATTTTTCAGATCACAAACGGAAACTGATTCTGCATAATTCTTAAAATTATTATGTCTTGAATTGTCCTCAAAGCAGTGACAGAGGCAACTGGACACAGTTTATTTAAAAGCCCTCAAGTCCTTTAAGGAGAAACTTAGTCATCCAATTAATACCAGTAGAGGGAGTGGAGGTCTAAAAAGGATATATTTTTGGAGGTAACATAAGGGAACAGTTTTTTAAAGGGAATGGTTATTTTCTGACCCAGCATACCAACTGCAGAAATACTGCTTTCAATGCATAAATTCTAATGTAAATGCTACATCTTCTTCCATCTTTAGTCGAATGCATCAAAATTTATAACTAGAAAATGTATAAAGATAAATGTGAGGAGGGAAAAATTAGGGCCACTACTCTCCAAAGAACATTTGATATGCTCCAACCCTGGCCTTCTCTGATGGTTTCTACAGTGCTGCGTGTTAAGAACCAAGCCTTTAATCTGTAAAGATGAATTTCAGCCTCAAAACCCCCACTGGTTTTAATGGAAGTGACAGAGCTAACATGTCACAACAGTCTTTAGAAAGGTACCCCGAGTGTCCAATTATTTTAAGTGTTTTTCCTATTCACTGTCGCTCAACTGATCATAGTGGATTTATTTGGCAATAACATTCCTCTGACATGAACTTCCGGAGGAACTGCTCCATAATTCAACCTCAGTTAATGTTGCCTTAAAAATTAAGTGTTTCCGTAAGTTTTAAATAGATAACAGTACTTTCTAACAACTACATTTTTGGATACAAGTTTATTACTTAGACAGGGTTAAAAAAAAAGTTGGCAAGAAAGGTTTTTCCTTTTCTAGTTAAAATGAAAAAAAAAGGGTTAAGAGAAAACATCCTGTCATAAGTCCCAGAAGAATGTCCCTAATCTGGAACTGAAGACGCAATCATTTCTCACTATTGCCTCAATAAATGTGAAATCATCAGTTTCATATTCATCTCATTCAAACAAAATTATTAGTTATTATATTATAAAGTATCATCAGTAATCATTCTCCTTTCAACTTTGAAGTTTTTTTTTAGAACTCTTGTGTGCTCCGGGCCTTCAATTTTGGAATGCCAATTTTAATTTCATGACTATTCTGTACAGCATTAAACTTGCTTGCTGCCCCAAAATAATCTGTACTTCTGGTTTTATTCACATTTCCAGTCAAGTCACCTATTGCCAAACTACTACATTTTTTCATGTAGTAATCTACTAATAAATGGAATTACTATGTTGTACTCAAAAAAGAGAGGTATGCTCTCTATTTAAAAGAACAGGATTAAGGAAATTAAGGCTATTTACTTTTTGTTCTTCTCCAGGTTCTCAGGGCTTACGAGTAGTATAGATGATGGGCCATAGTCATGGTAGGATGAGATGGAGACACTGTACTCATGCAAGAGAATCCAAAGCTAACACGTGTCTGTCTGGCTGAAATGCAGTCAATAAGGCAGGAGATTTTAGAGAAATCTGTGTCCTCAGGCATACAACTAAAACTACTCTTTGCTACCAAGCAGGCAGATGTTATTCCTACATCATTCTAATGAACACAAAGTCTATGTCACTCTTCTTTGATTAGTTGCCTATGTTTTTAAGATAAACAAAAAGAGGCACTGGCATCTACTTTTTGCTACAGAGTTGTGAAAAGTCTTGAGTTTTTGTTCTTGGGAACAAACAGGACATAACATGAACATAAGTGTGACCACTTCTGAAAAAAACAAACTAATGTTAAATTCCTATGAAGATATAATTTTAATATATTTTGGATAATTTCTATTTCTCCAAAATTTTGGCAAATATTTTTCTTGTTTAAATTATTAACAACAGAGTCTAAGAAATCCAAATAGACTCTGTATTTCTGTTTTTAAGAAAGAAAAGTACAAAAATTACTATCAGATGAGCCTTCCGATGACTTTTTAAAGTTTAATAGTTTCAGTATGATCCAAAATTCAGCATTTTAAAATGAAGAGTTCACCTACATACTTGGCAATTTGCCAAAGTCTAGACAACCACAACAGTAAATTTAGAAAAGAACCAGAAAACACAATTTGATCTCATAAAATTCAAAACTACCTAGAAAGAACATTCATTTACATTTGAACTGTGATTTGCCTTATTTTTATTAACATTCAAATGTAGAGTCAAATTATTCAATTTACTTGGAAACATACTTTGAACTCAGAGACTTGAATATTGCTCAAAACCTCCAAAGATGCACTGGGCAAAGTTTTCATAATTGAGCACTTACTCTGGGCCAGAAACTGCATGTAAATGATATGCATTATCTACATTTCTAATTACTATCATTTTTTTAACAAACAAGGAAACTGAGGCAGAGGTAAGTTAAGAAACTTGCTCAAGTTACACAGATTCTAAATGATAAAGCAGAAATTCAAACCCCAAGGGTCAAGTTGCAGAGTGCATGCTCATAACCAGTATGGCACTTGCCCTCTATGTGTTTATGATGCTAGCATCTGTCTGTCTGCATTCCATGCATTGACATTGTTGCTGGAGGACAATTACTCCCTGATAGATCATTATTCCTCATACTATGTGTGTATTCCTGCCTGTTTTTGTTTTGAAACTCAATTGAGTATTTTATTCTATATCTTTGTTTGTGTAACAAAAAACAAAAAACAAATTTATCAGACATTATTTAGCAGTTCTATTGTACATGAAATAGTCTTCCTCATCTACATATTAACTCCAATACCACTATAGATGTAGAAATTGCTACAGCACATAGCAAATGGAAGATTCAGATAAAAGTGGGAAAAAATATAGAGTAGATCTCACCAAGTATGAGATGAGGAAAACACACACACATACACACACACACACATGCACACAGTTCTTAAGAACAAAAAAGAGCTCTAATGCTCTGAGACTGAGAGAGTTGGTTACCCCCTTCTCCCAAAGTTAAAGAAAACTAATTTTCCCTAAAATGAGTAACAGAAAAGAATTGTGGTCTCATGTACCAGAATTGGCTGGGCCATTTAAAAAGGAAAGGAAATAAAATTTCCATCATTCTATTAACAAAGATGATTTATTTAAAAAAAAAAAACAAAGAACGAAAGAAAAAGGAAAAGGAATAATATATTTATGATAATTAAGGAAAGTGTGAGCCAAGGATTTTATATGCAGCCAAACTGACTTCCAAGTACAAACTGCTACAAATGTCAAGGACGAACTGCTATCAGCATATACAAACTCAAGAAATATTGTTCTCAGTGGAATCTACTAGAGAACAAGCTTCAGAAAGCCATAATGACTGGAAAATTATCAACATAAGTATGGGTGGCATGAATATCAATGTTAACATTGAAAAAAAGAATGCACAACTGTATGACCCTCCTGAGGGAAGAAAATAACACTATGGCTGAATTTATCTTGTCCACAAAGTCAAACTTGAATCTTATCCAGCCTCTAGAACCTACCAAGAATTCACAGGAATTACATAGGACAAAGGAATATGTTAAGCTATACCACAGGGGAGGATCAACAAAACTCAGATAACTGTATGTGGGTGGAAGAGAGGCATGATTCCTTCAACAAATAAATTACAAGGAAATGGAAATGAAACTTACGGTTGTAAAGAAGTTTAACAAATAAGGTAAATATTACAGTGTCATAACTTTACTGCATTCTTATTTAAAAACTACGCTGCAAGAATTTGGACATTTATGATACAGTGGAAAATTTTAACACTGAATGAATAGTTGATGATACTAAGCAACACTTTTTAACAATTTTACAGATCAGTTAAGTGGAGACGTAAAAAAACAATTTAAAAAAAAAGACTTATTTTAGAGATATTACACTAAACTGTTTACAGATCAAGTGAATGCACTGATACCCTGTCTGAGGTTTGCTTCACACGAATGTTGTGGGTGTGGTTGTGGAATGAAAGGGGTGGGATAGGTCCTGAGGTGATGACTGCTGGGATGGGTGATGACTCCTAAGTGCTCACTTATGTCATTTTTAAAAATGTGCCATCATAACATTTAAAATGGAAATAAAATGAGATTTTCATTTCAACAAGGAAAAGTTGAAAGAATTTGTTACCTGAATATCTGTGCTTAAAATAGCATCAAAAGGGGGTTTCCAGAGTGGAAAATTATTCCAGATGAGCACAAAATAACACAGGAAAAAAAATCAGTCCCTATAAAATACAAGCTGGTAAATCTAAATGAATATTAATTGCATAAAATAATAATAATTGTCTTGTGAGGTTGAAATACACATAAAATTAAAATGTCTAACAAAAATTGCCCAGAAGTTAGAAGAATTAATGGAGTTATTCTATGATCCTTGGATTGTCTAGGAAGAAATAAGAACCCTAACTTATATTCAGCTGTAATGAATCACAGATGCAAGTCGACATCTGTAAAGTAACTAATTCTTTTCTTTCTTTTGGAGCCTATAGTGAGTTGTTTATTGGTTTTTATAAACAGTGGAACTATTGAAAGGAATTTGTTTGAGGAAGCTACTCCCTGCAATAAAAACCCTCTTTCATATTCATAACACCTTCTTTTCAGAAGTGGGTAGTAAACATATGCAGGGAACTAAAAAAAATGTATAAAGAGATAAGAATATGGCAACAGAATTCAACTGAATTCAATTTAGTTCATAAGAGATACAGATGCCAAGGAAAGTTCACCAAGAATTGTAGCACAAGAAAGCCTGTGCACATTGCACACAATGGGAGATAGTCCAGTTCTCACATCTCACCTGTACTAGGTTTAACTTAGTATAGAAAAAAAAAATTTTTTTAACGTTTAGAGAGGGGGAAAAAATCCTAACCATATTTTTTTGCCACACTCTGTTTAAGTCATGTAAATAATAGTGTATGGATATTTAACACAGAAAAATATACTGTAATACATTCCATTCAGGTGAATGTAATTAAATGTATACATGCTTTCTAGATAATTTAGTTCTTTTAAGAACATGGATGAATTAAAAAAAAGAAATTTAATTAAAATGCTAAAAATGGGCATACCAGTCTTGCTTATTTGAAAACTACCCCTTACAATTCTATAGCCCTTAAAAGTCTAGCACCAATTACTTCCTTTGAGCCTCACAACTATGCAATAATGTAAAAGGAACCAGTAGTGTTGTTTCTACCTTTTAGATTTGAAAAGGGTGACTCTGGAAGACTAAATAATATATCTAAGAGCAAATGATTACTTACTACGTTGAGAAAAGGAAATGTTACACTACGGTACTGGTATAAACCCATACACCCAAACCAATAGAAGAGAACAGAGACCTCAGATATAAACCTCAGCACATATGGTTAACTAAATTTCAACAACACCAAAAATACACAGTGGAGAAAGAATAGTCTCTTCAATAAATGATGTTGGGAAAACTGCTGATCCACATGCAAAGAAAAATAAAAGAAATTGAACAATTATACACTACACAAAAAAACAATTTAAGATGAGTTAAAAACTTGAGTGTAAGACTTGAAACTGTATAAACCCCAGAAGAAAACATATGGGGAAGCCTCCTTAACACGGACCTTGGCAAAGATTTTTTTTTTTTTTTTGGGGGGATATGACACTAAAAGCTCAGAAAAAAATAGTAAAAATAAAGTAGTAAAAGTAAAAAAATAAACTAAAGTGCTTCTTAGCTGCAATCAACAAAATGAAAAGGCATTTTACAGATTCAAAGCAAAAATCTATCCAATAAAAGATTAATATCCAAGATATATGACACACTAGTCATCGGCAAAAAATCCAAATGCCCTGACTAACAAAATGGAAAAGGATCTGAATAGACATTTTTTTCAAAGAAGACATAAATACCCATCAGGTATATGACAAGGTGTTCAACATCACTAATAGTCAGGTAAAAACAAAAGTGCCATGAGCTATCGCCTTATACTTGTTAGGATGACCAGTATATATGTTTTTAAAAGGCAGTAGATAACAGGTATTGGGGAATGTGGAGAAAAGGGAACCCTTGTACACTGCCAGTGAGAATGTAATTTGGCACAGCAACTATAGAAGGGTAGGGAATTTTCTCAGAATATTATAAATAGAACTACCACATGATATAGCAATCTTTCTTCTGGTTAACACACTGAAAGGAAATAAAACCAGTATCTGGAAGAGATTCACACTACCATGTTAATTATAGCATTATTTACAAGAGACAAGATATAGAAACAACCTAAATATCTTTTGTTTTGTTTTTGAGACTGGGTCTTACTCTGTCTCTCGGGCTTAAGTACAATGGCGTGAACATGTCTCCCTGCAGTCATCACCTCCCAGGCTCAAGTGATCCTCCCACTTCAACCTTCCTAGTAGCTGGGACTATACACATGTACCACCATGCCTAGCTAATTTTTTTTTTATTTTTAGTAGAAACAGTATGATGCCAAGTTGCCCAGGCTGATCTTGAACTCCTGAGCTCAAATAATCCTCTCATCTATCTCCACCTCCCAAAGTGGAGAGAAAAAAACCCTAATCATATTAGGTTAGAGATTACAGATCTGAGCCACTGCGCCCTGCCCTGTTGATGGGCTGTTGATGGATAAATGGATAAAGATACTGTGATATATATACAAGTATGCATATATAACATAGAACATTATTCAGCCTTAGAAAAGGAGATCTTTCTGTCTACAACAATGCAGATGAACTTGGAAGATACGAACACTACTTGAAATAAACCATAGAAAGAAAAATACTTCATCACTTCACACGTGGAATCTAAATACATCAAAAACTTAAGGTTATTGTCGGGTTCTTGGAAACTGAGACTTTAAGCAAAATGACGCATAAGGAAACCCATTTTATTATAGGCTAATTAATATAAACACGAATTAAGTTCCTATGGCTTATTTCTGGTCACAAAAATATCACCAAACTCCTAAAGAAAAAAAAAGATACACAAAACACTTCTAATACTAAACATTGAAATAAATGTGAACTATATGTACATTGAAGAAAGACTAATAGTAAAAAGTAAGATCATATTCACCCACTTATTCCACTTCAGTATCACTGGTGGTTGGAGCCCATCCTGGTAGGTCAGGGCATAAGGCAGGAACCAGCCTTGGAGAGGATGCCATCCCATCACAGGGCACTCACACACCCACCCACATGTACTCAGACAGGACCATGTAGACAGGACAGTGAACCTAACAGGCACATCTTTGATATGTATTAGGAAAGCAGAATACCTGTAAAAAACCCACACAGACTGGGAAAAACATGCAAACTCCACACAGACACTGCTCCTGGCCAAGAATCAATTTTTTTCTCATAAACATGATAACAAAATGACTTTGAACAAAACAACTTTATTTGAGGACCTCCTGTAAACAGAAACAAAGGATAGAGTGGAGGTTATTAGGAGCTAGAGGGCAGAGGAATGCGGACATGATGGTCAAAGGGCACAAATTCGGAATTATAAGATGAATAAGTTCAGGAGACCTAATATACAGCATTATAAATATTGGAGACAAAATACTATATTACATACTTTAAATAGACAAAATACTGTATTGTATACTTGAAATTTGCTAAGAGAATATATCTTAAGTATTCTCATCTTCCAAAAGTAACTATGTGAGATAAGGGATACATTGATTAACTTGACTTCCTAATCATTTCACAGTATGTATACATATCACTGTACATGGAACATGTTGAATATATTCAGTTTTACTTGTCATTTATACTTCCATAAAGCTAAAACTATTTTAAATTGACTTAAAAAAAACAAAAAGAGGAAATTTGGACACAGACATGCACACCTGTACAACAAAGACCATATAAAAGCTGACAGAGAAGGCAACCATCAGCAAGCCAAGGAGAGAAGCCGCTTAAGGAAACCAGCCCAGCAGACATCTTGGTCTTGGACTTAAGGTCTCCAGAATCATGGGAAAACAAATTTCTCTTCTTTAAGCCACAAGAAAACATAGAAAAAAAGAAAAAGAAAGGGAATAGAAAAGAAAATGAACATGCAAAATAATTTAAATAACTATGACTTATTTTGTAGCAGAAGAGTATCACTCATAAAAATGCTGCAGTTTTAGACTGATCCAACAGTTGCAACTTTTTAATTGTACTAACTTCTTGTGTTATCTTCTAAAATAAAATAGCAAGCACTGATCTCTGTCATAGAATACTAACGATGAAGTCTGATACTTCTTTTTTAAATTTTATTATTATTATTATTTAGACATTATCTTGCTCTGATACCCAGGCTGGTGTGCAGTGGCGCAAACACGGCTCACTGCAACCTCCACCTCCTGGGGCTCAAGGGATCCTCCCGCCTCCGCTCTCCAAGCAGCTGGGACCACAGGCGAAGGCCACCATGCCTGGCTAATTTTTATGTTTTTTGTAGAGACGGGGTTTCGTCGAGTTGCCCAGGCTGGTCTCAAACTCCTGAACTCAACCAATCCACCCTCCTCGGCCTCCCAAAATGCTGGGATTATAGGCATGAACCGCTATGACTGGCCTAAAGTCTGATATTTCTTTTTCAATTGATAAGCATGTCAGCTAGAAGTCTGCTTACACATTTAGTTGAATTGACTACCTGGACTATCTCAAATATTGCGATTTAGTAAATTGCTCATTATTTACTATGTGGATTGGCATCCTCAGACAATATTTTCTAGAAATTTTTCTATTTCAATAATATTTTCATTTAGCTATAATTGTGGATTGGCATCCTCAAGACAATATTTTCTAGAAATTTTTCTATTTCAATAATATTTTCATTTAGCTATAATTTTTTGGAGTGATGTTAGCACTGGCTCGAAGAACTATTCAATATACATGAGACCTCACTTCATTCTCTGTGTTTTCTCTTTTTTCCATATTTCCATCCTTTTTCCTTCTGTATCATATTCTGTATAGTTTCTTTCAATCTACTATTCAGTAGTATTCTCTTCTGCTTTATAAGCTGTTATCAAATCTGAATATTCGATTTCATTTCTATAATTCTCATTTTCAGAAATTATTTCTTTTACAAATTTGCAATGTCACTTAAAATCGTTTTTGTAATCTGTCTACCTACTTGCGAGATTGTCTTTTATTTCCTTAAAGATATTAAACATAGTTGTTTCACAATCTTTGCCTGATGCTATTGCAATCTGCAGATGAGTTTCATTTTTCTTTTGTGTTTCCTGGTTGTCAAGCACAATTGCTTGCTCTTTGTGTGCCTGCTGTTCTCTGATGTGTGTTGGTCATTGCTATGGACAAAATAATTGAGACATAGATGAACATCACTATTTTTCCAGAGGCCTTTGCTTTAGTTTTTATCAGATACCTGTATCAACATTTTTTTTTTTTGAGACAGTCTCACTTTGTCACCAGGCACCAGGCTGGAGCACAGTGGCACAATCTCGGCTCACTGCAATCTCCGCCTCCTGGGTTCAAGCAATTCTCCTGCCTCAGCCTCCCGAGTAGCTGGGACTACAGGTGCAAGCCCCCATGCCCAGCTAATTTTTGGATTTTTAGTAGAGATGGGGTTTCACCATGTTGGCCACGACGGTCTCAATCTCTTGACCTCGTGATCCACCCGCCTCGGCCTCCCAAAGTACTGGGATTACAGGCTTGAGCCACTGCGCCCAGCCTCAACATTTTAAACTAATTTATGACATGAAATGTCCTGGATACACCTGGCATTGTGGATTTTGACTATAATTATCTGTTTGGACTGGTGTTTGATTTACAAACTCTCTGAGACTAGTTTTGTTTTTTCCTTATTTATTTCTCCTATCTCCCCAGAATCAAGAAAATTTTCTCCACACTCTGGCAGGAGTGTGGGTAAGGTGGTGGATTTAAGGGTAACGGTTTGACCCTTACCCTTGTCAAGTCCCCATCTTGGCAGACCCTGAGCTTTTACTTCTACTTCCTTGTCCCTCAAGACAATCAAAATCACTACTTTTTTCCATGGCTGCTTCTGAGGCTCACCAGTGGCAACACAATAAATGTGGTTTGGAAAGCTACCTTAATTTTCTGCCCTTACTGTTTTCAAGATTGGGCTTGGAGATCTCTCACTATTTTGGCATCTCTCTGAAGCTAGCAATACAGTTTTATTTTTCACGCAAGAATTTTAGTTGCCCTCCAAGAAGAAACCATTCCTAAAGAAAGAATCTCTCTGCAGTATTTGACACAACAGATGATTACCTTCTCCTTGAAACATTTGCTTCACTCTCTTTCAGGACCTCACACCACCACCCTCCTGTGATACTTTTATGCTTCTTCTCTAGTCTAATTTAATGGTTCCTCCTATGACCTCCTCAAACTCTAAGTAATGGAACACAACAGGGCTAAACTTTTGGAGTGTCTTCTTCCTCTAGACCCATTTCCTTGGATCTCAATCTTTCTCAAAGCTTTCAATACCACCAACATGCTAAAGATGTACATGTTTTTATCTCCAGTCTGAATCTCTTCCCTAAATACTAGTCTTAGATCCAACTTCCTCCTTGACATTTCCACTTGGAGGTCAGATATCTCAATTTTATCATATCCAAAATTGAACTCATCAACTCCTGGCTCATAAAATCTTACTGTGCTCCTTTTGACTTAGCCCACTTTTCTCAGTTAAAGTTTCTGAGATTGACTACAGTATCAATAAGCCAAAGCACCTTAATCACTTAGCACTAATTCTTAAGGATTCTGGGATAGTCACCGCATACTTTATATATATGTGAATGCTAACAATTAAAACAACGACTGTAGCATGAATATGGTATCTACTACTAGCCACTGAACACACAACGACTTCATTTAATCTCACAAAACTTTGTGAGGTACATAGTATTTATGCCCATTTTACAAATGAAGTTGAGGCTCAAAGAAATTAAGGAATTTGTAAATGACTTAAATATATTCTCTAATCTTCTGGATAAAATCAATTCTCTAAAAATGAAGGGCATCTAAAAACTTGGAAAGGAAGTAAAGAAATGCTTTAAAAGAGTATACAAGTATGTGAAAATGCATTTGTATCTTAATTAAAAGAATTGTCATATGCATAACTACTTAATGCCATCAAGAAAGGGAAATAAGTTCTAGTAGTATATTTTGCATGAGTAATTGAATTAACGTTTTGATCCAGAATCTCTTCCTCTTGTCTTTTAGGGTTACTGGTTCAGGTGCAGAGCCTTCTCCAGAAACAGGTTCATCAACTTTTGGGCAGCTTGCTCACTCCCTCACCCACCCCATCTCTGTGCTCAAATGCAAATAAGGGAAGGGGAGAAGCTTCATCTACATTAGGATTGAGAGGCTGACATGGGAGACCAGAGGCCAACAGTAGGCTCAGCAATGCCTCAGCACCTCATCAAGTGCTGGCCTCCGCTTTCTGCATTTTCTCTTCTCACTTTATTCTCCCACCACTTGTCTGTTTAGGCGCAAGAGGAAGTTAAACCCTAGAGAAGTAGCTCGTCCACTGGGTGCATTTACAGAGGATAAAGAGGAAGCACTATGACTTTTAAAGTTATTCTTCTAATACGAGGAATCACTTCTGTCGGCTTATGCTTTCGGGCTGAATTCTCTAGTGAAATTTCACTGACAACTTTCTCTTTAGTAAAGACGTCCTTCCTAATTCACTTTGAATTAGCTTCCTGTTACCTGAGCAAGTCATCATACTTTTACTTTGGACATTATTTTTCTCTCCAGAACTATATGAGCTTTAGGAAAACACAGACCCAAATGGTACCTTTCTCCTCCCCTCCTCAGTTGTGCGTTGGAGCTCAGCCAAAAAAGTTCAACTTCAAATCCCAGAGCCCTGAAATGCCTGAAATTAGGATGTGCTTTGTTGTCATTCTCATGGATGTACATTTTGGCTTTTAAAAAGAATGCAAGGCATGGTAACCATGTAGAACGTAAAAGACTATTTTGCTGTATATGAATGCATATTTAAAATGAAGACAATATCTGTCTCCAACTAGAACATTCCTGTGTCACGCTCCAATAGCTTTCTCACGTAGAAAGACTGAACTCTTGTTTTATATTTTAAGATATTATTCATAATAGTTTCTAGAAGAACTAAGAAATATATTTCCAAAAGCATAACATCATCCTGTAGGATTTATAAGCAATGAAGTCATTTTGTTATTTCTTCAACAGTTTTCTTTAGCCTAAGTTAACTCAGAATATTTTCAAGCTGTTGATGAAGATGTTTAGTACTGTATAAGGCATAAGCACGTAGGAGTAGAGAGGAAAATGCTAGTTACCAGGGGCTGGAGCTGGACAGATGGGAAGATGTTAGACAAAGGATGTAAAATTTCAGTTAGAAAGAATAGTTCAACAGATCTATGATATACCATGGTGACTATAGTGAATAACAATGTATTACTGTATTTTAAAAATCACAAAGGGCAGATTTTAAGTATCTTTACTACAAAAATAATAATCACGTGAGGTACGATGTAAAGTTGCTCAATCGAGCCATTCCACAATGTATACATATTTCAAAACATTTTGTTTTACACAATAAATATATACAAAATTTAGTCAATTAAAAATAATAAAATTATTGGGAATAGTCCAAACATCATAATGTTTTAAATAACCACAATAAAGATTGCTCATACTTAAAAAAAAGAGAGAGAAGAAGAAAAAGATGGTGAGGGACAGAAGCATGTATGAAATCCCCAGGCAAAGATGAGTAAAGACGTTTAAAATGATTCATTTCTATTTTATGGTAAAAATAAATTCATTACAAATGTTCATCTAGATATCACAAACGACACAGCAAGATTTATCATTTTCCAAGTCTCAATTTGATTTAATTCAGTTTATGACCTTTATGGAACTGGTTTTACATATATAAGGTTTTTTAATACACTGTTAAATGGTTTAAAAGATGAAAAAGAAATCTGTTACTTTGAAAATCTTTAAAAAGTCAGATTATAGTTGAAGGCTGAATGATGTGTTTACTATTTACAACTTCCTTTGTAAAGATACAGGTATTGCATTCCTTGACTTTTAAATTGTAACCTTATACATTTGTTGAGCCCACATCTGGACACTTAGCTCAATTCATCATTTCCTTCTGTATATCCAAAAACTGTCAGTTATTTCACAGGAGATTCAGCCCTTGGGAGAACTGAAAAAGTTACATCCTTTTTTTTTTCAGGTTTTATAAACTCTTCCTTACCTTTTTCTGCAGGATACAGTTGAGTATAAAAATAAGCAGTCTGAATTCCTTCTGGCTCTGGAGAAAGCAGGATGGGAAGATGAGGGGCAAGGGCTTCATTAACATTTGCTTACACAGAATAAAGAGAAAGAGCCTTCATATGAAAGAACAGACATTGACTGTCCAAAGTCATAACACAAGAGTCTTTTTTTTGACAAACTAAACACAATTTGAATACAGGAAGAAAGCAGCGTGAACACCACTGAGGAAGATCAACACTTTTAAAAGATAAAGATCTCATATTTGATCATGTTATATTTTTCAACTCATCAAGAATATGTAATGATTTTGAAAATGTGTACATCTAATATCACAGCCCCAAAATATATCAAGTCAAACGTGATAGAATCACAAGAATTCACAATGAATTAATCATAGCACAAGAATTTAGCACATCTCACTTATTAAATTAAAAAATACAACAAAATAGAATACTGTGATTAAAAAATTTAATCGTGTGTGTGTGTGTGTGTGTGTGTGTGTGTGTGTGTGTGTGTACTTATTTATATTTTTATTAAGACACCCAGATTCCTAGGCAAGATGGCCAAATAGGAACAGCTCCAGTCTGCAGCTTCCAGCAAGATGAATGCAGAAGGCAGGTGATTTCTGCATTTCCAACTGAGGTACCTGGTAATCTCATTGGGACTGGTTAGACAGTGGGTGCAGCCACGGAGGGTGAGCCAAAATGATGGTGAGTTGCCTCACCTGGGAAGTGCAGTGGGTCAGGGAACTTCCTCTCCTAGCCAAGGGAAGCCCTGAGGGACTATGCCATGAGTAATAGTAAATTCCAGCCCAGATACTATGCTTTTCCCACAATCTTCACAACCTAAAGAGGAGGAGACTCCCTCGGGTACCTATACCACCAGGGCCCTGGGTTCAAGCACAAAACTGGGCTGTCATTTGGGCAGAAACTACAATGATAGTGGGAGACTTTTAACACCCCACTGTCAATATTAGATCAATGAGAGAGAAAAATTAACAAGGATATCCAGGACTTGAACTCAGCTCTGCACCAAGTGAAATTAATAGACATCTATAGAACTATTCAATCCAAATCAACAGAATATATATGCTTCTCAGCACCACATAGCACTTTTTCTAAAATTGACCACAAAATTGAAAGCAAAACACTCCTCAGCAAATGAAAAGAACAGAAATCATGACAAACAGTCTGTCAGACCACAGTGCAATCAAATTAGAATTGAGGATTAAGAAACTCATTGAAAACTGCACCACTACATGGAAACTGAACACCTGCTTCTGAATGACTACTGGGTAAATAATGAAATTAAGGCAGAAATAAATAAATTATTTGAAACCAATGAGAACAAAGACAGAATGTACCAGAAACTCTGGGACACAGCTAAAACATTGTTTAGAGGGAAATTTATAGCACTAAATACCCACAGGAGGAAGTGAGAAAGATCTAAAATCGACACCCTAACATCACAATGAAAAGAACTAGAAAAGGAAGAGCAAAAAATTCAAAATCTAGCAGATGACAAGAAATAACTAAGATCAGAGCAGAACTGAAGGAGACGGAGACATTAAAAACTCTTCAAATAAATCAATAAATCTAGCAGCTGGTTTTTTTGAAAAGATTAACAAAATAGATAAACTGCTAGCCAGACTAATAAAGAAGAAAAGGGAGAAGAATCAAATCGACAAAATAAAAAATGATGAAGAGAATATACCACTGATCCCACAGAAATATAAACTACCATCAGAGAATACTATAAACATCTGTATGCAAACAAACTAGAAAATGTAGACGGAATGGATAAATTCCAGGACACATACACTGTCCCAAGACTAAACCAGGAAGAAGTCAAATCCCCGAATAGACCAATAACAAATTCTAAAATTGAGGCAGTAATTAATAGCCTAGCAACCAAAAGAAGCCCAAGACCAAATGGATCCACAGCCAAATTCTTCTAGAGGTACAAAGAGGAGCTGGTACCATTCCTTCTAAAACAATTCCAAGAAACAAAAAGGAGAGACTCCTTTCTAACTCTTTTTAATGAGGCCAGCATCATCCTGATACCAAAACCTGGCAGACACACACAAAAAAAGAAAAATCCAGGCATATCTGATGAACATCGATAGAAAAATCCTCAATGCAATACTGGCAAACGGTATCCAGAAGCACATCAAAAAGCTTATTCATCACGATCAGGTCGGCTTCACTCCTGGGATGCAAGACTGGTTCAACATGCGCAAATCAATAAACATAATCCATCACATAAACAGAACCAATGACAAAAACCACATGATTATCTCAGTAGATGCAGAAAAGGCCTTAAATAAAATTCAACACCCCTTCATGCTAAAAACACTCAATACACTAGGTACTGATGAGATATATCTCAAAATAATAAGAACTATTTATGACAAACACACAGCCAATATCATAGCAAATGAGCAAAAGCTGGAAGCATTCCTTTTGAAAACCAGCACAAGACAAGAATGAACTCTCTCACCACTCCTATTCAACATAGTATTGGAAGTTCTGGACAGGGCAATCAGGGAAGAGAAAGAAATAAAGAATATTCAAATAGGAAGAGAGGAAGTCAAATTATCTCTGTTTGCAGATGACATAATTGTAGATTTAGAAAACCCCAGCATATCAGCCCAAAAACTCCTTAAGCTGATAAGCAACTTCAGCAAAGTCTCAGGATACAAAATCAATGTGCAAAAATCATAAGCATTCCTGTACACCAATAATAGACAAACAGAGAGCCAAATCATGAGTGAATTCCCATTCACAGTTGCTACAAAATAATAAAATGCTTAGTAATACAACTTACAAGGGATGTGAAGGACCTCTTCAAGGAGAACCAAAAACCACTGTTCAAGGAAATAAGAGAAGACACAAACAAATGGAAAAACATTCCATTCTTATGGATAGGAAGAATGAGTATCATGAAAATTGCCCTATTGCCCAAAATAGTTTATAGATTCAATGCTATTCCCATCAAGCCACCATTGACTTTCTTCACCGAATTAGAAAAAAAAAAATGCTTTAAATTTCATATGGAACCAAAAACAGCCCACATACCCAAGACAATCCTAAGCAAAAAGAACAAAGCTGGAGGCATCACCTGACTTCAAACTATACTACCAGGCTACAGTAATCAAAACAGCATGGTACTGGTACTAAAACAGATACATAGACAAATGGAACAGAACAGAGGCCTCAGAAATAATGCCCCATATCTACAACCATCTGATCTTTGACAAACCTGACAAAACAAGCAATGGGGAAACAATTCCCTATTTAATAAATGGTGTTGAGAAAACTGGCTAGTCATATGCAGAAAACTGAAACTGGACCTCTTCCTTACACCTTATACAAAAATTAAACCAAGATGGATTAAAGATTTAAACATAAGATCTAAAACCTTGAAACCCCTACAAGAAAACCTAGGCAATATCATTCAGGACATAGGCATGGGCAAAGACTTCATAACTAAAACACCAAAAGCAATGGCAACAAAAGCCAAAATTGACAAGTGGGATCCACTTAAACTAAAGAGCTTTTGCAGAGCAAAAGAAACTACCATCAGAGTGAATAGGCAGCCTACAGAATCGGAGGAAACTTTTGCAATCTATCCATTTGACAAAGGGCTAATATCCAGAATCTACAAAGAACTTAAACAAATGTACAAGAAAAAAACAAGCAACTCATCAAAAAGTGGATGAAAGATATGAACAGACACTGTTCAAAACAAGACATTTATACAGCCAACAAACATATGAAAAAAAGCCCATCATCACTGGTCATTAGAGAAATGCAAATCAAAACCAAAATGAGATACCATCTAAATGCCAGTTAGAATGGTGATCATTAAAAAGTCAGGAAAACAACAGATGTTGGTCAGGATGTGGTGAAACATTACACTGTTGGTGGGAGTGTAAACTAGTTCAACCATCGTGGAAGACACCATGGCGATTCCTCAAGGATCTAGAACTAGAAAGACCATTTAACCCAGAAATCCCATTACTGGGTATATATCCAAAGGATTATAATCATTTTGCTATGAAGACACATGAACACATATGTTTATTGCAGTACTATTCACAATAGCAAATACTTGGAACCAATCCAAATGCCCATTAATGATAGACTGGATAAAGAAAACACAGCACATATATACCATGTAATACTATGCAGTCATAAAAAAGAATGAATTTATCCTTTGCAGGGACATAGGTGAAGCTGGAAACCATCATTCTCAGCAATCTAATGCAGGAACAGAAAACCAAACACCATATGTTCTCATTCATAAGTAGGAGTTGAACAACGAGAACATATGTGGACAGGGTGGGGAACATCACACACTGGAGCCTGTCAGGAGTCAGGGGGAAAAGGGAGAGATAGCATTAGGAGAAACACCTAATGCAGATAACAGGTTGATGGCTGGAGCAAACCACCACAGCACATGTATACCTATGTAACAAACCTGCACATTCTGTACCTGTATCCCAGAAATTAAGCATATAATAATAAACGACACCCAGAAAGAATAAAAAATGTAGAATTTAACATACTAAATGATTAACTAAATGGTACAGTCATAGTAAGTTTGAGGGAAAAAGAAATGTAACAGTATGTCTGAATATACATTTTATGTGCTTTTGAAATATTTAAGATACATACAAAATTAAAAGTAAATAAAAACAATTGAAGCCTAGCAGTAAACGTTCTATTTGATATTTTTGTTGTGTATGTATCTGTATATGACACAGCAAATAATTAATATATTAATATTATAAACTAAGATTTTCAATGTTATACAATAGAAGTACAAATACAAAAGTGTAAGATCAAAATGCCAAAATAGTAAACTTGTATTTGAAATATAAATTTATATATGCTTATATATGTATATGCATATATACATACATATGGTCTATCTCTGTCCACTAGGAGGAACAGGAAGAAAATTCTAGCTAATGGTATAAAAGAAAGAGATTTTTTTAATCAAAATTTTATAACCTCTATTATAATAATTGATTCAGACAATTTTCAAAAATGAAGGCTAAAATAATTATGAAACGTTTGGTGAAACTAAGACACACCTATGTGCTAAAGTAAAGGTTAATTTGTAATTATTTATTTTTTTAAATGCTAACTTTTGAAAACTAATTAAATTTTTAATGGCCCATAGAAAATGTATATTTTCCTTACTTTATTAAATCAGTTTGGATATGCAACCATATTTTTCTAGAAATATGTCTTTATTTCATACACACGAATACTATATATATAGTTATATGTATACAAAATGTATAATACAGGTGGACACTAAAAATAAAATCCTATGCCCCCACTGACTGGATCTCTTCTTGGTCAAGGGGGCCCCAGAAAAACCTGAAAAACTGAATTCCTTGCCATGACAAAAGGGGAAGTTGGACCTGCCTCATTATAATCCCTCCCTTTCAGAGTTTAGGCACAACTGACCAGCATTCATGTTAAAATAGAGGTCTTCAGACTGACAAAACAAACTCTTCATGGAAATGATGATAGTGACAGAAGGCAGACAAATCCTTGGCAGGCAGGGGTGGGTCCCTGGTGAAACTGGACTTTTAAGCCAAAGACAGTTCAAAGTCTGAAAAAACAAGTCACAGCCTTGAATAAATCTACAGACTGGATTGAGAACCCTTCTTCCCATTTGGTATGATTTCCTCTGACTGGTCTCCACCCTTCAACTATTTTACACTGAAAAACCCAACTATTTTACATTTTACAAAAACCCTAATTGATTTTTTAAAGTATCAAGCTCAGCTTTGAGTAATGCCTTTGTTTTAGTCTCTTTTGCATACTCACAAACCAATCAACATGCACTCCCCCATTCCGAGCCCATAAAAGCCCTGGACCCAGCCACACTGAGTGAGAGACCCCACTGAGATCTGTTTCATTGTTCAATAAATTTCTTCTCTGCCATCCTCGCCCTTCAACTGTCAGGGAGACCTCATTCTTCTTGGATGCAGGACAAGAACTAGGAGCTAATCAAATGCAGGTACAAAGAAGACTGTAACATGGTGGCCCTCCACCCTTGGCCGGTGGATGGTAGATTTCCCACATGATAAGAAGCAGTGGCATGGCTGAGCCAGCCCAGGAGCCCTTGGCTGGAGAGGGGCAACAGGACTGACAGAGCTGTGAGCCCACTGCCATCCATCAGGCTGCAGACAGTGGGACTAAAAGAGCTAATTAGCATGCTGTAACACACCCTCTGAGGCCTCAGGGTTGCAGACACTCCTGTCTGGGCACCACTGTATTACCCTCATCTGGACACTGGAGTCCACTACAGGATTTGCTTGCAACATAACTGGTCCAGCCATAAGCCCTGCACAGAACTCACTCCTGTGCCAGGGTTTAGAACAACTAGCTGCACCTCACACTAGCTCACTCACACACCTCCTCCCACCAGGGACTGAGTGCACAGTCATGATGGCTAAGGGATCTGCCCCAAAGTGCAAGCCAGGCACTGCGTGGCAGACTGAGTAGATGAGGTGTCTCCTGCAGTGAACCCAAGCCAGAGAAAGGCCTGGACAGGGGCGTCACTGGCTGAAGGTCTTTAGATGGCAAAGTGACCAAGAAAAATCCTGCATCATTTTGATACCAAATTATAAATAAGACTTAAGGCCCTATGAGGTAAAAGTTAAGTCATGTCTCCAGGCCATCTAGTCTTGCTACATGGCACCCTTAACTTAAAACATTCCTTTCTGTTAACTCCAAGTTTTACTGAGAGCCTTACTTCTTTAACAATTGGAAATTAAACAGTCTCTGACTCTAACTATAACCTCTAAGTGCCCACTGCAAGGTATCTTACCTTTTCTAGTCAAACCCATGTATATTTTCCATGCATTGAGTTACGTGTTTGCCAGTAAGTCTTACCTCCCTAAAATTTATAAAACCCAAACCATAATCCAGCTGCCTTGGGACAACTTAAGACTTCTGGGGTTTGTGTTTCCCAGGGCCATGGTCACTCATATTGGCTCAGAATAAACCTCTTTTAAATATTTTACAGAGCTTGCTTTTTTCCGTTAACACAAGCATACCTCATTTTATTGTGCTACACTTTATTGGGCTTTGCAGATATTGCACTTTTTACAAATTGATGGTTTGTGGCAACATTATGTCTAGCAATTTTATCAGCACCATTTTTCCAACAGCTCGCGTTCGCTTTATGTCTCTGTATCACACATTGGTAATTCACACAGTATTTCTAACTTTTTCATTATTATTTTATCTGTGATAGTGATCTATGACCAGTTGTTTTAGGGGTCTATGTTCCCAATAAGTTAATGGATAAATGTGTGTTCTGGGTATGCCACTTACCTGCAGTTCCCCTGTCTTTCTCTCCTTGTGCCTCCCTATTCCCTGAGATACGGCAATATAGAAATTAAGCCAATTAATAACCCTATAATCACCTCTAAGTGTTCAAGTAAAAAAAAATGTGTCATATGTCTCTTACTTTAAATTATAAGCTGGAAATAATTAAGCTTAGCGAAAATGTAAGTTAAAACCTGAGATAGGCTAAAAGCTAGACCTCTTGTGACAAACAGCCAAGCAGTAGGTGCAAAGAAATTCTTGAAAGAAATTAAAAGTTCTAGTCCACTGAACATATGAATGATAAGAAAGCAAAACAGCCTCATTGCTGGTCTGAAGAAAGTTTTAGTATTCCGGATAGAAGATGAAGCTAGCCACAACTTTCCTTTAGACCAAAGCCTAATCCAGATCAAGACCCTAACTCTCTTCAATTTTATGAGGCATGAAAGGGATGAGGGAGCTGCTAGTAAAGTTTGAAGCTAGTAGAGGTTGGTTAATGATGTTTAAGGAAATAACCATCTCTATAACATAAAAGCGCAAGACAAACCAGCTAGTGTTGATCTAGAAACTACAGTAAGTTATCTGGAAGATCTAGCCAAGATCATTGAAGGTGGCTACACCAAACAATAGATTTTCATTGTAGACTAAATAGCCATATATTGGAAGAAGACACAGTCTATGATTTTTGTAGAGAGACATTTCAAAGCTTCGAAGAATAGGATTACTCTCTTATTTGCAGCTAATACAGGTGGTGACTTTAAGACAAAAGCATCTGCCATTCCAAATATTGCACGGCCCTTAAGAATTATGCTAAATGTACTCTACTCTGCCTGTGCTCTAGAACTGGAACAACAAAGCCTGGATTACAGCACATCTGTTTACAGCATAGTTTGCTATTTTAAGCTTAGTGTTGAGATGTATTGCTCTGAAAAGAGGATTTCTTTCAAAATATTATTGCTTCTTGTCAATGTACATGGTCACCCAAGAGCTCTGATGAAGATGTAGGACATTAATGTTTTGATGCCTACTAAAACAATATCCATTCTGCAGCATATGGATCAAGGAGTAATTTCAACTTTCCGGCCTTACTATTTAATAAATGCATTTTGCAAGGATATCATTGCCATAGATAGTGATTCATCTGATAGATGGATACGATTTGTTGAAGGCTCTGATGATCATTAGCATTTTTTAGCAAAAAGTAATTTGTGTTTAAAGTATATATATTGTTTTTATAGATACAATGCAATTGCACAGTTAATAAACTACAGTGTAGTGTAAGCATAAATTTCTTATGCACTAGGGAACCAAAATATTGGTGTGACTTTCTTTATTTTGATATTCACTTTATCATGGTGGTCTGGAACCTAACTCACATCTTCAAAGTATGCCTGTATTACTAAACATAATATTACATATTATATATAAGGCATCTTGCCTTATGAATTCTGATCTGATGTACCTAACATCATTTATGAAGTTTTCTTGCCAAAAATATTTAACCTGAACCTAATCAATCTAGAGTCTGGAACTGACATTCAGTTTGCAGAGAATTCAGAAGACAGAAGAAACATTAAACAGTACTAGGAAGAACAATCCGACAACTGAAATGTGCACCATTATTACAAGACAACTGGCTTGGACTCAGATGTAAATTGCCTAAGAAAGCGGGGTTATGGTATCAACTTAAAAGATACAAAAAGACAAAAAAACCTTATGGATAAACCTAATTGATTCAATCTAATTAAAACTTTTAAAACAGACATTCTCAGCTTAAATGAGGGACTTTTTTAAGTGCACTGACAACATTAGATAATATGGATTTACTGCTCAATTTCTTAGTTATAATAATGGTATTTTTAAAAGAAAAATGTTATTATTGGAGGATGCATCATATGGTACTAGGGGTGAGGTTACATTTCAACATACATGGAAATTATTCAAACATACATATAACTTTCTATAATATTTAAACATATTACTGTTAATTTATCTTCAAAGAGTTAGCATGTTGCTTGTTTCATTTTTCAATAATCTTCAATGAGTAGTCACTGTTACTCAATTTGGGCTACACATTAAAGTAACTGAGTAGTTTAAAACAACATTAACAACAAAAACAATTAAGCTCAGGTTCTACCCCCCAGAAATTCTAAGATTCTAATCTAAGAACTTCTGTTTATACCTTAGATACACACACACACACACACACATTTATATATATATATATATATATATTTTTTTTTTGAGAGAGAGAGAGAGAGAGTCTCACTCTGTCACCCAGGCTGGAGTGCAGTGGCAAGATCTAGGCTCATTACACCCTCTAGTCCCCCACCTTGCTGTGGTTCAAGTGATTCTCATGCCTTAGCCCACCCAAGTAGCTGGGATTATAGGATTACAGGTGCCCACCACCATGACCAGCTAATTTTTGTCTTTTTAATAGAGACAGGGTTTCTCCATGTTGGTAATGCTGGTCTCAAACACCTGACCTCAAGTGATCTGCCATCCTTGGCCTCCCAGAATTCTGGAATTACAGGCCTAAGCCACCACGCCTGGCCCAGTATCTTTTAAAGCTTTTAGTATGATTCTAATGTGTAGCTACTGCACAAGTCAATCAACTAGCAAATGGTATGATAAAGGATTGAGAGAACTATCGTATGAATACAATATTGGATGGTGAGTGGAGCAGAGGAAGCATCACTTCATCTATCCTAATGTAGGTTAACCCTTCAGTAAATGTTTTGAAACTCTTAACAATCAAATCACTAAATATAATTTTTTTTTCTACCGAAATGTTTGGTGATTTACATATGGCAACAAGATCTAAAATAGATAGGATAGATGCTGATATTAGTATATGTTGCATTTAACGAAAATTTTTAATTTTATTAGGAGGGTTGAGAAATGGCAAAGACCATAAGCTCTGAGATCAATGGCCTTGGGGCAATGTATTAAGACTGGTGCATTAGCTCTGAGAATTGAGCAAGTTACTTAAATTTGTTTTGTTTTAGTTTCCTCTTTTGTAAAGGTGCTATGATAGACATCATCAAGTTAGTTATTTTTTAATTAAGGATAAAAATATATGAGAATCTTTTAGGAATACCTAGTAAGAACTCAGTAAATACTAATTAATTGTTAATATTTTTTAATAAAATGATGTTTTCAATGACTAGTAGGACTCACACACATATTTGTTTCCCTGTGGCTGATTCCAGTGAAGAAGTTTCAAAATCTTGAGTCCTTTAGGATTTGAAAAATAGCGAGAAGGCATCTTGTCAACTATAAACATCTTCCTAGGCTGGGTGCAGTGGTTCATGCCTATAATCCCAGCACTTTGGAAGGCTGAGGTGAGAGGATGTCTTGAGCCCAGAAGTTCAAGACAAGCCTGGACAATAAAGTGAGGCATGCCTTTCCGCGCTACCTGCCAAGGGCTCCATACGGCATTGTTCTGGATTCCCATCATAACTTAAAGGGGAAACTTTCACAATGTCCGGAGTCCTTGATGTCCCGCAAATGAAGGAGGAAGATGTGCTTAAGTTCCTGGCAGCAGGAACCCATTTAGGTGGCCCCAACCTTGACTTCCAGATGGAACAGTATATCTATAAAAGGAAAAGTGACAGCATCTACATCATAAATCTGAAGAGGATCCGGGAGAAGCTTCTCCTGGCAGCTCGTGCCACTGTTGCCATTGAAAACCCTGCTGATGTCAGTGTTATACCTTCCAGGAATACTGGCCAGAGGGCCGTGCTGAAGTTTGCTGCTGCCGCTGGAGCCACTCTAATTGCTGGCCGCTTTACTCCTGGAACCTTCACCAACCAGATCCAGGCAGCCTTCCGGGAGCCACGGCTACTTGTGGTTACTGACCCAAGGGCTGACCACCAGCCTCTCACGAAAGTGTCTTATATTAACCTACCTACCATTGCTCTGTGTAACACAGATTCTCCTTTGTGCTATGTGGACATTGCCATCCCATGCAACAACAAGGGAGTTCACTCAGTGGGTTTGATGTGGTGGATGCTGGCTCGGGAAGTTTTGCGTATGCATGGCAACATTTCCCGTGAACACCCGTGGGATGTCAAGCCTGATCTCTACTTCTACAGAGATCTTGAAGAGATTGAAAAAGAAGAGCAGGCTCCTGCCGAAAAGGCTGTGACCAAGGAGGAATTTCAGGGCAAATGGACTGCTCCAGCTCCTGAGTTCACTGCTACTCAGCCTGAGGTTGCCGACTGGCCTGAAGGCGTGCAGGTGCCCTCTGTGCCTATCCAGCAGTTTCCTGCTGAAGACTGGAGCACCCAGCCTGCCACCGAAGACTGTCTGCAGCTCCCACTGCTCAGGCCACTTGAATAGGTGGGAGCAACCACTGAATGGTCTTACGCTGTTCTTGCATGGGCTCTTAAACAACATTTAAGATTCATAGAAAATAAACATCGAGTTTCTAAAAAAAAATAAAAATAAAAAATAAAGTGAGGCGTGTCTCGAACTACTGGGCTCAAGACATCCTCTCACCTCTTTACAAAAAATTTAAAAATTATCCAGGAATGGTGGCATGTGCCCACAGACACAGCTACTCAGTAGGCTGAGGTGGGAGGATGACTTGAGCCCGGGAGGTGGGGGTTACAAGTAGCTGAGATCACGCCACTGCACTACAGCCTGGGTGACACAGCAAGACTCTGTCCCAAAAGACAAAACAAAACAAACAAATCCTTCCTTACCACTTTAGCGAAATTCACTGCTCATCTTTCACCCAATGATTTTGGCAAAACCTCTCAAAGTAATATCCTCAAGTACTTTTTCAGTTTTTGGTTTTTATACACATGGAAATATACATTTAGAGTGACTAAAAAGATGGTTGCTACTTAAGAACTAAGTAATATATATTGCCATTCCAAAGAGTTCCTGTTATGCTGTGGTTATTATTTACTCTTATTCATCTCCATTCTCATAAAATATTCATCCATCTATTTTCTTGGGATTCATAATTGTGTTTATCACATTTTCATTTGCCATTTTTCTTGTGATATTTATTTAGTCAAAATATCAATCTATGACAGTAACAACATATCTATATAGTTATCTGGTTTTATCAAATTATGATTGACTGTACTGTTAATTTTTTGTAAAATTTTTAAATTTGTTTTACAGATCTTTGCTATAAATATGATTTATATATCACTGCCTCCACTCAAAAATCCTCTACTCAACCTCGTTTACATTCTTCCTTGTTTTCTTTTCCTATTCATTTGGTTTTATGCTTTATGTGCAGCTCACTTTGTCCTTTTACTTAGTCAGATTTTTTCCTAAGCTATATTTTCACCATGGTGGAAGCCATCAAATTCCGCATAATGACTTATTTTTTCACTATATTCCTATATTTCTAAAGAAGAAAAGATCACCACTAATGAAATCTAATACTGATGAAATCAGATTTCTTGTTGATTTAACTACCACCTGCACATCTGGTGTATTTTTCCGGGGCTCGTCTGTTCTGTTTGTTTAACTCACAGTATAAGCACTTCACATAGAAGACGTGTCTTCTTCAATCTTCAAACAGTTCCGAAACACAGAGCTGGCATTGAAAATTTGTTTTAAAAGATGATGTAGCACAGCTATATATTGTGATAATATACAGTGGTGGGATTTGGATTGCCAAGATTTACAAATTTCGAGAGAATAAAACGATATACTCCACATATATTAGGACACAGACTTATGGCACAAAGTTACATTCTAGAAGTTATTTTAAGAAGTATGAGACTTCAGCGGTAAGAAAAAGTACAAAATCAAATTACCTATTAGCTCAAGAGAAGAAAGAACAAATCTGTTTTAGCAATTTTTTTAAGTCATTTGCTAGGTTCTGGAAAAGACATTTGAATCACTAAGCTGGAAAAGCAGATTTTGACAAATTAACATTTAATTAAGATGAAAAGACAATAAAAGATATTTTAAAATTTAGGCAAAATGTGCAAATTCTAATGGATTTTATTTCTTTTAAAGGCTTTCATGTAAATCTTTAAAATAGCAAAATAAAAACATTAAAGTGTTAAAAGAAAAAGGGAATATGAGTAAGTCTGATTTACTAGAAAAAAAATCAAATTCCATGATATTCACTTGAGGAAAAGAAACTTTTTTTATTAAATCAAAATATAATTTTGTTTATTACAGTTGAAAACTATTCATCTAGGAAAAGATCATTAGTATCAGGTCTAACTTCATTGCAAACCTAAAACACAGTCTGCCAGTGGTCTCTGTGATAACTAAAATGTTCATTTTCCTATAAATGCATCTTATTAAAGACAAAGATAATTCCATTATGACTTGATAAATAGAAATTGATATGACATTCTTTATAAAACTAAGATTCCCTAGCTTTGGATATTATATAATACATTTGTACATATACACAAATATATATTTATAAGATCCTTTATGAAGTATTATTATCCCCAGTTAACATGAGAAAAAAGTTAAGTTTTTATGAGGACAAGTAAATTTAACTCTGAATTTTGGTAAGGCAATTATTTTAACTACCACTGGATTTTAATTACTAGAGAAAACATAATTTATATATATATATATATATATATATATATATATATATATATATATAATTGTATTATATATAATACATTACACAAACAGACAGGTCAGACAACATATAAATTCACAATCTTTTTCTTATGTGCCAGACTGCACCCTAAGTGTTTTGTCCATTTTTATTCATTTAAACCTCTTCTTTATTCTGTGAAAATTTTCCTATTTTTATTTGCATCTACAAATAAAGAAACACAAAGAAGTGGCATAACTTGCTTAATACTACACAGTTAAAAAGTGGTAGCAATAGAATTTGAATCCAGGCAGTTTGGTTCCATGGTCTATTACCTTACTCTCTATCTCTCTATTTACAGAGCCTATCTCTCGGGATGTGTTTAGATGTACATTTCATTTTCTTTCTTTTGTCACTTGTGCTTTTATCCACAACTATTTCTTAGATAAATGCTTTAGAATAAGAAAAATGTTATTCCTATTTTTATAGGAATGGGGGGCAATTTTTATAACACATTCTTTCTTTGTAGCTTTGGTATAAAAGAATCAGAATTCAAGAAATTCATTACAAAATGAAGATGAGAAAATTGTATGGTTTTGAACAAATACAATAATAGCATAGGAAATTAGTCAAAGTCAAAAAAAATTATGCATTTCAAACTAATGACTTTGACATTTGAACTTAATTTGTGGTTTGTAGAAAAACGAAAAAATGTCTTATAATATTAAACTATGATTTTTTACACATGTGTTTTGGGGAGTTATGGTAAGTTTTATTGCAAGAAGTTGGTATTGTTAACTATTGTCATCAAAAGTATATAAAAATTATGTTCATCACATTTTTGTTTTACTTCTCAGAACTCTGTGTATATACCAAAAAGAAATCTTTACTTTCCTTGTTTTTATCATTATAAATATAATACAAATATTTTGCTGGCACACAAAAAGTATTTATAAAGTTTTAGAAACAAATAGTAAGAAAATATATAACTGTTGGCCTTTGGTCTTGGAGAGGCAGCATATAGAGTATAGCCTGCCACAACCTAAATTCTCAAAATATCTGTCAACCTCTTGGGTTTATATGTATTTTGAAGTCTAGTAGTTGAAGTTAATAGCTCTCATATGGGTGTGATAAGGTGTGATACTACATTCTGGAGAACAGGAGTATGCTCAAAATTCTCATTACAGCAAAAATATATCACTCATGTAGCAAACTATGTAAATGTTTGGAATCATTTCAAGGCTGCATAATACCACACTTGTACACAGATTCTTCAAAGAGGTCAACAACTTAAAATGAGGTCATAAAATAGGCCCTAATGGAATATAAATGGTGTCCTTATGAAAAGAGAAGATTAGGAAAGAGACACCTACAGAGAAAGACCATGTGAGGATACAGTGGGACACCAGGCATTATAATCCAAGAGAGGCCTCAGAAGAAATCAACCTTACAGACATCTTGACCTAGGACTTCCAGCCTCCAGGAAAGTGAGAAAATAAGTATCTCATTTTCTTATCTGTTGAATCAGAAATTTTCTTCCCTAAATTTCACCAAGACAACCAATTTCAGATCAAATGTCCTAAGAGAGAAGGGAAGAAAACTAGTATCTTCCAAAATTAGAACAAAGGCAGTATAGTAAACCAAATTGTTAATGGTGATCAGCTCCATGAAGTCATCAATGAGCCCTCCATTACAGTTCTTATTCTCCTCCTGGCCTTAAGTGCTTTTTTTTTTTTGGCACCAAACTAGAATGTGATGGATAAGTGAATTCCCTATTTCTTTCAAAATCCACGTCTTCAGTCCTACCAAGTTAAAGTGAAAAGAAACATTAAATGCATTAGCTTTGTAGTATATTGCTTAACTATTTGAGTCTCTTTACCTTTACTATAAAAGGATAACAAAGCTGATAAGTTAATTCCCGGCTCAACTATCCATTCCCCAGCCTACTCAATGATCAATATCCTTCTTCTGAATACATGACACTACTTGTTTTCTCAGGCCAAATTTTTAGAGCATTTGTGAAGTTCTTCTTCCTTTTATAACCCAGATCACAAATGTCAGCAAAACATTTCTGAAATTAGCTTTGAAATATATCCAGAATCTGTCCAAGTCCCATCACCTCTGTTGATAACATCATAATTTTTTTTTTTACTGCAAGTTCTAGGGTACGTGTGTAGAACATGTAGGTTTGTTGCATAGGTATACATGTATCATGGTGGTTTGCTGCAACTATCAACCCATCATCTCGGTTTTAAGCCCTGCATGCATTAGATATTTGTCCTAATGCTATCCCTCTCTTAGCCCACCACCCCTCTACAGGCCCAGATGTGTGATGTTCCCCTCCCTGTGTCCATGTATTCTAATTGTTCCACTCTCACTTATGAGTGAGAACATATGGTGTTTGGTTTTCTGCTCCTGTGTTAGTTTGCTGAGAATGATGGTTTCCAGCTTCATCCATGTCCCTGCAAAGGACATGAACTCATTCTTTTTTATAGCTGCATAGTATTCCACGGTGTCTATATGTGCCACATTTTCTTTATCCAGTCCATCACTGATGGGCATTTGGGTTGGTTCCAAGTCTTTGTAAATAGCTTTGTTCCAAGCTATTGTAAATAGTACTTCAATAAAAATCCTGTCCATGTGTTTTTATAGTAGAATGATTTATTATCCTTTGGGTATATATCCAGTAATGGGATTGCTGGGTCAAATGGCATTTCTGCTTCTAGATCTTTGAGGAATTTTCACATTGTCTTCCACAATGGTTGAACTAACTTACACTCCCAACAACAGTGTGAAAGCATTCCTGTGTCACAATATCTTCACCAGCATCTGTTGTTTCCTGACTTTTTAATAATCGCCATTCTAACTGGCACAAGATAATATCTCATTGTGGTTTTGATTTGCATTTCTCTGATGACCAGTGATGATGAGTTGTTGTTTTTTTTTTCATTTGTTTGTTGGCTGCATAAATGTCTTCTTTTGAGAAGTGTCTATTCATAACCTTTGCCCACTTTTTGGTGAGGTTGTTTTTTTCTTGTAAATTTAAGTTCCTTATAGATTCTGGATATTAGACCTTTGTCAGATAGATAGCTTATAAAAACGTTCTCCCATTCTGTAGGTTGCATGTTCACTCTGATGATATCATCATAATCTAAGCAAGAGTCCTTTAAATTGGAGTGTGCACAACAGACACACACACGCACACACACACACACAACCCAAGGTTATTCTACATACAAATGAAAATTTTAAGATAATAAATTTCCAGATTGTCCTCTTCCTTATTAACATATTTCTAATATCACTGACTTGAAAATAAACCTATACAAAAGAAAGATGTTATCATATAACTTGATCTGGGGTGAAGGTTATATATATTACCCTGGGTTGTGAAAACCTCTAAGGCACCAGGCAAAGGGATATAACTAAATATTGATCTAGGAAGACGTCTACAAGGATTAACGAAGGTACATCAAAATCATAGAGCTTTAAGTGTTTCATATCTTAAACATATTTCCATTCACAATTGGGTAATGAAATCAATTTATTGTATTGAAAATACAATTTTTAAGTGAAGCAAAATGGACTATAATAGAATAAGAAACTTATGTGTATTGTATAGGTAGGAGAAATACTTTCATTAAATTCTGTGTGCATACGTGGTTAGACCGTCACATTGTCAAATTAAATATTTACAAAGAACTGAAAAGTTTTAAATCCACTACGCCAGAGCAATGATTTAGAAACATACATCACATAGTATCTTCTCAATTCACTTTGAATCACAGCTAACATCTTTACAATCATTTACCAGGCCTGCACGATCTGCTCACCCTGCCAGTGTCTGCAATGCCCACAACCCCTGAAACTTGAATCCTCTCTCACTTTGCTCCAGCCACACGATCTCTTTGCATTTCCTCAAATAGGTCAATTACACTTCTACCTCAGAGCCCTGGCACTTGCTCTTCCCTTTGCCTAGGATTTCCTTTTCCCAGACTTGTAGGGCTCACTCCCTCAGAGAGCTTCAGGTCTGTGCTCAAATGTCACATTTTTGGAAAATCATTCTGGATCATTTAATATAAAATTATAATGCCCACATAAATCTGACACTCTCTATTTTCTTAATCTGCCTCATTAATCTAATTGCAATGTTGTCTTGACATTATAGTAAGAATCTTTATAAAACCATCATAGTTTTCAAGGATCTCATTGGTCTAAAAAAGTGAAAGAATATAGTAGTTCTCTGATGACTATTTGTTAAAGTAACAAAAGGATGTTACCCCACTCCTGAAAATTCTCCAATGACTTCATGACACCCAAAATAAATAGGCTGGGTGGTGTATAGTGTGACTGGGGATAGATTTACCAGATTCATTATTGCCAGTCTATAAGATCCTATATGATCCTATATCTCACCCTCTTCCTCCCAGTTCCCCACTGGTATCCTCTACAGTTTCTTGATAGTCTCAAATGTGTCAAGCATATTCCCTTCTTTGGTACTGATATGACTATGCTTTGTGCCTCCACCCAAATTTCACCTTGAATTGTAATATCTACAATCCCCTATGTTGAGGGAAGGGCCCAGTGGGAGGTTACTGGATCATGGGGATGGTTTCCCTCATGCTCTTCTCCTGATAGTGAGTACTTATGAGATCTGATGGTTTTATAAGCATCTGAAAGGTCTCCTGCTCGCACGTCTCTCTCCTGTTACCATGTGAAGAAGGTCCTTGCTTCCCTTTGCCTTCTGCCATGATTGTAAGCTTCCTGAGGCTTCCCCAGCCATGTGGAACTGTGAGTCAATTAAACCTCTTTCATAAATAAATTACCCAGTCCCAAGTATTTCTTTATAGCAGTGTGAGAACAGACTAACACAGGTAGCTTCCACCTGCAGGTTCCTCTGTCTAAAAATCTTTTCCCTCAGATATGCCTGTGTTGCCTTCTTCATCTCATCCAGGTGAAGTATTGTAATACTATCAACTCACAGAGGTCCAACAGAGGCTTTACCTGACTCTTGGGTCCACCACTCCATATCCCACAGCATGCCTCACTACCTGACACATTACATAGTATACATTTTATATCTGGACCTTCTTCCCTCGTTAAGATATAAGCACCAAAAGGGTAGCAACTTTAAAAATATTTTTAATTTTTGTGAGTACATAGTAGGTGTATATATTTATGGGGTACATGAGATAATTTGGTACAGACATGCAGTTTGTAACAGTCACATCATGAAAAGTTGGATATCCATCACTGCACACATTTATCCTTTGGGTTACAAACAATTCAACTGTACTCTTTTAGACATTTTCAAATGAATAATTAAGTTATTATTAACTATAAGCTCCCAGGTGTGCTATCAAATACAAGGTAGGGTAGCAACTTTTATTTGTTCGCTGTTATATTCTTAACAATTAGGAGATTTATAATATATAGTGGGTGCCCAGTTAATGTCTCACAAATACTTTATAGGGTTATTCTGGGAATTAAATAATATAATATGCTGTGCTATTAACACAAAACATTTATTCTAGTACCTAGCAATATGGAAAACATGTATTCCACAACAGGGGTAATATTTAAATAGTGTTAACTCTCTGACTATCTGACTTCCCTAAGTTTTACTCATTTAAGCTTTATAAAAATCTTATGAGATGTGTACTATTATTATTATTAATCCCATTTTATAGATGAAGAAACTAAGACATAGATTAATAAATCTCAGTTAATAGGTGTCAATACAAAGATTTGAACTCAGGGAACTTGGCTCCTGAATCTACGTTTTTTACCACTATACTTATTGCTGCTACAAAGTCCTTCAATGACATTTAAATTTAATTTTCTATATTACTCTTAGTATTTTTACTAGCATCATCATTTCAGAAATATGTATTTTAAACAGAATCCCATTTCGTGTTTATGCATACCACTGCAGACTTTTCAGAAATATGTAAATTTCAGAATTAATGGCAATGAGAGGACAGTTTATCAATTTTAGAATTTGCCTCATAATATCTTTATACTGCCCTTTTTATTATTGTAATAAGTTATTAATGCCTGTGATTCACAATAGAATAAACAGTGACCATACCTGTTATTAAGCAAGTATCTCAGGTACATAGTATAGGATTGATATAAGATAAGTGCTCCCAAATATTTCTTTAAAAAACTAATGCATAAATAAATGTATTAATTCATTTATTCACAAATAAACGCATAAGTCAATAACTATAGAAAGAAATATCTAAGTTCATGATTACTCCAAAAATCTTTATTTGATGTATCCTCTTAGTAAGTCACACAGCAGTCTTTATGCTATTTTAATATAGTAACACTAAATTTAGTTATAATTATACCTGTTCATTAAATAAAAGTAGATAGAATTCAACCTGACTTTTGTGGTCTAAAATGGCTGTATTCAAATATTTTCTGTGCTAATGCATCATACATTGTTAGTAAAAGAGACTTCCAAATTCTCTTTCTGAATAAAATTACTTGGGACAAAATCTGGTTTTTCCAGATCATATTTAACTGCATATTGTTCCAAAACAATCCTAAAGTCCACTCCAAATTTAGGTGTTTTCCCTCCTGTGCCCATTTGAAATATCCCTAAACCTTCACATAAGCCTCCATCTTACTTTCTTTGAGTTGGCTTATTTATCCATTCACTCATCTATACTTGGTTCCTGCACTTACAAAGCATTTTCATTAGAATTGCTTTTCAACACTAGAAGATGAGTAAAACGCATAAAATCTGTCTCAGAGGTTAATCCCAAGGTTATGTGTGTGATAAACGGTTGCACAGTGGTGCACACCTAGATCTTTTGATTCAAATGTTAATGATTTTTCTGCTATATAAGAGGCAAATACATTATGTCCTAAGACTAAAAGAGAAACAAGGTGTATTTGTGTCCCTAAGTAGAGTCACAAGTAAGTTAAAGTTTATAATCTTTAATCCATCTGTCTCTTCCAATTTAATTTTGATTATTCATTTCACAGGGTTTAATTAAATTTATGGAAAATATTGCACAGCCATCCTCAGTTTTCCTAATTATTATTGGAAATATTTCTATACTTTATAATCAATGTTCAAAAATAAACTGATGAACATTCCTGACATTTTTATATTTTATTTTCGTTTATGACTTCCTTGCTTAATAACTCAATGAATTTATACTTGCAATCCCTTGATAGTAGCCATAATCTTTGTTTCAAATGTACTTTCTATACATAATCTACATATGGAATCTGAAAGTTAGTCTGTATCTTTCAAAATGACTACAGCTGCCAGTGATAACAATAAACAATTTCTCTGAGAAAGACCCCCTCAAGTCATGCATTTTTAGGGGAAATAATGGGGACCTTTTAGTTTATACACATTTTAAGTGCTTCTATGGACAAATGTTTAACATTTGACATGGGTTGGTCCCTGTCATTGAAATAAACAGAGAGAAAAATGGTTAACACTTTCCTATTAAATTTAAGGAATGAATCACTTTAAGAGTCATATGCAGGAGCTCGCTTAATCAAAATGAAGTTTTGGGAATATTTGTTACTATACAAAAATTGTGATAGCACTACCTTGTTTAGATGCAGAATGAGATGAATTTTAAAATGGATTAAACAATGCATTTGTTGAGTAAAAAAATTACAGTTTGAGGGGATATTATGGATTGCTTATTACAACAATTTTAGGTGATGATCCCAATGTCAGGACTGAACTAAATTGTGTTGTAGTCTCAGTATATAATCAATGCCTCTGAATGAAATATAACAGCAAAAGGTGCAACCAGATTAATTCTATTTTTTATTTTTTATTATTATTAATTTTTTTTATTTTTGATTATTATTATTAATCTTATTTTTTATTTTTTTAACTTTTAGGTTCAGGGGCACATGTGCAGTTTTGTTATATGTAAACTCTGTGCCATGGGGGTTTGGTGTACAGATAATTTTATCCCCTGGGCAATAAGCATATAGGTATAATTTTCTGATTTTCTCCCTTCTTCTTTCCACCCTCTAATTGACTGGAGTGTCTGTGCTTTGCTCCTAGCATCCATGTGTTCTCGTGGTTTAGCTCCCACTTATAAGTAAGAACATGTGGTACGTGGTTTTCTGTTCCTTAGTTTACTAAGGATAATGTTCCCTAGCTCTATCTATGTTGCTGTAAAGGACATGACCTCACTCTTTTTTATGGCTGCATAGTATTCCATAGTGTATATATACCACATTTTTTTATCCACTTTACCTTTGGTAGGCATATATATTTATTCCACATCTTTGCTATTGTGAATAGTGCTGCATTGAACATACACATGCATGTATCATTATAATAGAACAATTTATATTTCTTTGGGTATATACTCAATAACTGGATTGCTGTGTCAAGTGATAATTCTAAGTTCTTTGAGGAATTTCCAAACTGCTTTCCATAATGGCTGAACTAACTTGCACTCCCACCAACAGTGTATAAGCATTCTTTTTTTTCTGCAACCTTGCCAGCAACTGTTATTTTTTGACTTTTTAATAGTAGTCATTCTGACTGGTGTAAGATGGTATCTCACTGTGGTTTTGATTTTTATTTCTGTAATGATTAGTGATGTTGAGCTTTTTTTTATATGAAAACTCAAATTTGTTATTCTATGTAATATATGAGGAGGCTGCCTGTATTAGTCAGGGTCCAATCAGGAGACAGAAACCACATTAGCAACTTGAATAAGGAAAAGTTAATATAAAGAATTATTAACTGGTAAAGAGGGAGTTAACTACTAAAGAGGTAAGGAGGAAGGAATTCAATGTTATATAAAAGTAGCAACCACAGAATGCAGCTACTGCTTATAGAGCTGAGGGAGAGAGAACAAACCAGGTACTTACACCTTTAGAAGAGTCCCACACACGTACTCACACACTCATACTACCACTCACACACTCAGACATCTCTGGAGAAGTACCTACCACTGGAACTCTGTTGGTGACAGAGAAACTTACTAAATAGAGCATGTAGGTCCCACAGTGTATGAGCTACAGCTAGTTTTTTGGTGTGGCCCCCTGAATGGCAGAGAATCTTGCCAGAGGGTATAGGCTACAGCTGAGCAAGAGGTAAAGAGTACCAGGTCCCTCACATACCAAACTTCTAAGTGCCAGATAGAAAACAGCATGTTGGAAAGTGGAGGCAAAGTCTCTTTCTCATCTTCTGGTTTTGCAGTGTCCCTCTAACCCCTTAAATTGGCAAAGTCTAACATCAAGTCAGCTGGCAAAAGAAAAATGTCTACAGCATGCAGCTTTGATAATACAAGGAATGGTAAAGAAGAAAAGATTTGGAGATGAGAGGCAATAAATTAATAACTGGCATGCCGGCACTTCCCCATACTTGGTTGTTGAAACTGATACAGTTAAAAACTGTATAAAGTCACATATTTATATATAGAGTCACAAATCATAACCTCTTGTATTATTTTTCTAAATTTAGTTATCTACTATGGCATTCTGCCTTAGGACTATAAACCAAGAAATTACATTGGTGGCATTATTTATCAATTAAACATTTTATGAAAGAATATAGAGAGAAAATGTATAAATTTTAAGTGCACAACTAACTCAATGAATTTTTACAAATCTATTCACTCATGTAAACATCACCAAAGGCAAGATAAAGTTTATGAGCAGCACCCTGAAGGCCTCATTCTTGTTCCTCCCAAGAAATAATTATCAATTTTTAAAAATGTTTCCTTGAAAATCTTTACCTGTTTCCTTACATGTTTAGTATAACAAAGAGTACAAAGAAAAATAATGTACTATTTTGATGTGGAGGAGAAGAAAGCACAAAGCTACTTTTTAAATTTAAGAACCATTTAACATTCTATTTAACATCAAAGCTGTCTACAGAAACCACTGTATTGCCCGTATTTTGTGTAATTTGACCATACTTAGCAATTTCTTTCTCATTCCAGAGGAAGAAGACAAATATAAAGAGCATACAGAACTTCAAATACCTTGGCATTAGTGAAAGAGATGGAATGCAAATGTTGAGAATAAACAATTTTCTGCTAACTGTCCCATAACAGAAAATGTGACATATATGCAATGCAAACAAATCACAACACCAAATCCAGCAACAATTTGGAATCCTAAAGAAGCAATTTAAATACAAGTAAAGACAAAATTTTAAATACATAATATATTGTTTCTCCAAAACTCATAGCATTTAGTATACTAACAAATATGAAAGATGTTTTTGCTATATCATTCTGAAGTAGTGAAAGGAAAGTAATACACTGAATAGAAAAAGTAGGGATTTTCTTTTCTTACTATATTTTAAGATGACATATGTATTTTAGAATTATTGAAACTTTTCAATTCAATAAATTTGACCAGTTAATCAATTTGGACTCAGTAATCCAAGAGGCTCAGAAAATTGGAGCCTCAATGTTGTTTTTAGCTTTGTGTGTTTCTAGATTTCTGAAAATCTATTTTAACATTTTACAATATTATTTACATATAAATTTTAAAATGAAGCATCATATTGAAGGTTGATATATTAAATAAATTACTTTTTTCCTACTAGCTTTCCATTACAAGTCAAATGTCTTTGAACTTATGATTTGGCTCCATAGCCCGAAGGTTGTAAATGCTTTTCCAGAAGGTTTTCAAAATTTTTTTTAATGCCTGCCTTTTTTACTGGATTCAGTTCAAAATTTCTAATGAGAAGCATACTTTAAATAGCCTTGATGCCACATTTTTAATATGTTATTTTACTTTATTGCTCTTCCCAACTGAGAACACTTATAATCAACATATTTTTAAGAGTTTTATATTGGTAATATTTTGTTGGTTCTTTGTTTCCTGTTATAATGGGCTTTCAAGGAGTAAGCAAATTTGCAGATTTCCCAAATAAACACATCTGTGTTGGGCAGTGTGGTATGAGGAAGGTTCATGAAAGTAAGTAAATGCTTTCTGCAATAGCCCTTTGTTGCACAGAAAATGAAGAAGATTGCCAATGAGTTTATTTTAGGGAGAAAACTAGTTTGAAATAAAACAAATGTATTTTGTAAACCATGTTTTCTTCTTAATTATGTTTGATTTTGGAGTAGCCTTTGCATTTATATATGAGGACTGAACCTCTGTAGGGATAAGTAGAGGCTGAGAAATGGTTGTAGGAGCTGACTTCTTATATATATGCCAAAGTCGAAGGTTATCACACACAAAATTAATAACTTTTTCTAACTTATATATTCACTTAAAATTGTTCTAATAAATTAACTCACCATAGAGTTTCATTAAATGCACATGTTTAAGGTGGTGAACATAAACAATGCTGTATTTAAAGTTTTGCACCTTTGAGCGTAACACAAATCCATGCTACTCCTATTTCCTTCATCCTTGCTTAGGAATGATATTTGGTCACCACTCCTACACAGATAGCCCAGTTATTCGCCCTGAGCTCTGGTCTCTTCTGTCCATCTGCCATCTATTTATTATTATTATTCCAGGTTCTCTCCTCTTCCTTCCTTCCTCCTCACCCACTCAACCAACCACCCACTGAAATCCTGAGTTCTGCTCTTCAGTAGTTTTTTCAAGGTTAGTACTTTCCCGCTCGTCCTTTCAGAAATACTTTGGCATGCTTATTGCTCCTCAGAGACCACTTGCTCACCTTAGCTCTACATCCATTCCTCAGCCCCTACTTACCCCTACAGAGGTTCAGTCCTTGATTTGTTCCTCGCTCTTCCATTTCCCTTTCTATAACAAAACATTTCTTTGGAAGTGCAGCCAAGAATCCCAAAAAGCAAATTCAGTGAACCAGTGCACTAAGACAGCTTTTGCAGATGAGAAATTTTGTAAAACTATGGTAACAGTGAAGTGCATATGGTCAGTGCCTAGCTGATTACACTTTCATTTATAATGTGGAAGTACTGCCAACAAATTGAATGAAGCTTACTATGAGAGAACACATTACTTAGAATTCCACACTGTTGCAGAGCGCTTCCGAATGACCCTCAATAATTGTGCTGTGAAGTTTGATATTGTGTAGCTCTTTAGACTCTATCAAGTGCATGCCATAATAACAATAATGGAAGACAATACATTAAAAAACAATGCTGCTATAAACATGCATGTGCAAGTATCTTTTTCATATAATGAGTGCTTTTCCTCTGGGTAAAGAAGGAAAAGTAGATCCACCATTTGATCCAGAAATTCCAATGGAATCCAGTGGGAATCCAGCAATTCCAGTGAGATTCCTGGATCAATTTGCAGATTAAACAGTATATCTACTTTTCTTTCTTAAAGGAATCTCCACACTGTTTTCCATAGTGGTTGTACTAGTTTACCTTCCTGACAACAGTGTAAAAGTGTTCCCTTTTCACCACAAAAACATGGAACCAGGCCAAATGTCCATCAAGCAATGAGTGGATAAAGAAAATGTGGTATATATTTATAATGGAATACCACTCAGCCATAAAGATGAAGGAAATAATGACATTCACAGTAACCCAGATGGAATTGGAGACTATTATTCTAAGTGAAGTAACTAAGGAATGGAAAACCAAACAATCATGGGAGCTAAACTATGAGGACGCAAAGGCATAAGAATGATACACTGGACTTTAGGGACTTGGGGGAAAGGGTGGGGATGGTGGCAAGGGATAACAGACTACACGTTGGGTACAGTGTACACTTCTTTGGTGATGGGTACACCAGAATCTCAGAAATCAAAACTAAAGAACTTATTCATGTAACCAAACACCACCTGTTCCCCCAAAAACTATTGAAATAAAAAATTAAAAACCAACAAACAAAAACCCTCTCATCCTCAACGGCCAAATGTAATGGATGGACCTTGTTTGGATTCTGACTGCTACCCCCATAAAAATTAAAATTTTTATTAAAAACCAGATGATAAATAATAAAAGGCAATGCTATAGCCATCACTTTCTAAACTTTTTTATAATTAAAAAGAAGTGAAAAAATGTACTTCCAATCATTTCACATCTTTTTAAAAATATGGCTTCAGATTTTCTCCACTTAAATTGCAAATTTTCATTAACTTTTATATCCTGTAAAATGTACTATTTTATTCCTATATTTATCCATTTAACAAATATTTACTGAATATGTACTATGTACCAAACACAGTTCAACATAAATTAACAAAAAGTCCTCATTTGCGACTTACCATGGGCCATACGATGGAACCAGTAGTAGCCAAAGTCAACTCCTAAGAAGGTTAAATACCAAGTCCATGGAGAATCCCAAGGCAAATTGAACAGTCTGTAGTTCTCCCAGATATAAATATAAATGGTCAGTTCAACACTCCTGAAAAATAGACTGGAAGACAAAATTCACAAGCGGTGATGATATAACATTTTAGAAATAAAATTATGCTTAAATATTTTAGATAACATTTAAAATTAATATATTTATATGAAAAAATGAAACTCTTCTACTTTGTTTCATCTCTATCATTCTTTCTAAAGACTCAAATTCCTTGGTATCAAAATTATTCACATGAAGTTTTATTTTATTTCATAGGCATAATGGATGCCAGCTGTTTGTGCTCTCAGTTTCATGAAATTTAAAAGACCATTTCCTTTTTATGTCTCTTAAAATATTTTTCAAGGAACCCGTATAACATCAATATGACAAGACTACACCTTAGTTTCTGTGACTGTCATTTCTAAATCTTATTGAAGAATATATTAAGGATGCTTTATAAAGGAAATTTAAAAGGCAGAAAATTATAGATGCCCATATTTTAAAGTGCTGCAAATTGCCTACTGCCTTCAAATTTTTGATCGCATAAAATTTGCCATTAGGTTAAACTTGCTTCTGTCTAAATCTATTCTCTCTCCTCTCCTCTTCCTCCTTCCTTTTTATTCTCTTACACACACACACACACACACACACACACACACACACACACACACACACCTTTAATGTTTCTTACATGTTATGATCAGGTATTGGATTCTCAGAGCATTTCTACAGTTCTTATAAGTAATATAAACTAGGGTTTTCAAAATATTAGGGAAAAATGTTTCCTTAGAAATAAGGCATACAAACCGAATTAAAATAAACAATTGTTTCTAAAACTCATACACTAAAATATATTAAGCCACCTATTTATCAAGCTTCTATAAATTCTTTTTACTTTCAAAAACCTATAAAATATACTTTAATTTTAGGAAGGATTTTTTTTCAAGTTTTATATGATCAAATTTAAGATTAGATTCTAGATGATTTGTTTTGTCACTTCTATAAATTTTACTGAGTTGACTTTTCCTTTGATATTTATTATTAAAATATAAAAGGAATTAATTATTCTGGTTAATAAACATATATGTATAAGTCATCAACAAGTTTGGTGCTCAAAATTCTGAGAAATTTCTAAAATATTCTAATTTTAGATAAGACTGGAAGAAGTAGTGCAGATGATTAGAGTACTAAAATTTTTTATTTTTACAGTATTTCCCTTTACAGAGTCAGTTTCTATGAATTAGCTTACTGAGTCTTTCAAAGATCCAGCCCTTTGACTTCATTCTTGAATTTAATTATCATATGACTTTAACTGTGATTTAATAGCTTTAAAATAACCTCTTATACTTTAATATTTCAAGGTATTATTATTTAACCTGTAAAATAAAACACTAGGCTATTTTATAACAGCATTAATATAGATAACTCAGAGAAATGCCAAATGCTTACAATTTTGGAAGAGAGTCCACATCACCACACATTAAAAACTCAATTTCCAATCTGAGACTACATGGTTGGAAGAAGCTGTTTTCCTCTGTGAGTTCAAGTCCTTGACTCAAAGGAACTGCTCATCCTGGACTCCTACCACAATGTAGAATACACTGTTGCAGTGGCCCTGAGCCTGCTTGGGCCTCTTTTCTGAGCCATTCTTCCTGAGGGCAGACCTCTGCAGGTGTGCAAACCCCGCAACCTGACAGGGTGGCCAAGCGTGGCTATTTGGGGGCATATAGACAGAGCTGGGACAAGGGTTCTGCGGTGTCCACACACAGGCACGTGAGGTTCCTCCAGGGGCAGGACAAGTCATGAGCCAAGGGCTCCCACACTGTTGCAGAAACTCCAAGGAATATACGAAATGAACATTTAAAAACTGCCTTCCAAGTTTTTATGAAGGTATATTAGTCAAAGTAGGAGTGGGAAAAAATTCTACTGTAAAGCTTGTTAGCTTGGTTACTTTCATATGTTTAGATGAGGGGTTCACAACAGTGCCACTGTTCACATTTGGACAGGACAATCCTTTTTTGGAAGAGGCTTTTGTGTGCAAACATTTACTGAAACTATGAAACCTTAAAATTGCTCATTATTGTTCATTAGTAGGTAACTCATATAAAATTCAAGTTTTAGGTTAAAAATGGCAAATAATATCAATTTTATATGCTTCAATATAACAATTTCTCTAAAACAGGAATTCTTAATCTTAACACTATTGCTATTTTGGGCCAAGTAATTTTTTGTTTCAGGGGCCTTTCCTGTGCATCGTAGAATGTATTCCAGCATTGCTGTTCTTCAGCAACTAGATTTAGGAGCACTCCTTCTCACCCCAGCTATGACTACAAAAAATGTTCCCAGATATTTCCAAGTGTTTCTTGGGAAGGAAAATTTTCCCCCGTTGATAACCTCTGCCTAAAAACAACTGAACCAGAAATAAAGATTAAAACAAAATTTAGTAGAAAGTTGAAATCATCTATAGCTTAATAGCTGAAGTATTAGCACATGATATCAAATATCGAAGCAGATTCATCCATGGATTCAGGCAGTCATTCAATGAATTCGTATGAAGAACCTACTAAGTGACATGCACAGCACAAGACACATGAACACACTATTAAACAGGGTGAACACCACCAGCCTTATATAAATGTTTTCTCAGTTTAATATTTTTTTTAAAAAATATGCTATCTTCCTTGTCAGTTCCAGTGACAATGGAAATAGGCATTAAGATACCAAGATCTCGATAACAGACAGAAAAGGCCCTTGAAAAACTTCCATTTGTAAAAAATAATAATGATAAATAAATATTCTAAAAAATCTGCCTGCAATTGAAATACTTCTCTATTTCCTGTACAGGTGCCAGGTCTTGAGCAGACATCCAATTTACTAGTCCATCAACTGACTTATTAGGGGTGACACAAACCGAGCTGAAATATGCCTGACATACTACAGTCAAGCCTCCCACCACTCCACCTCACACATATTAGCATGAAGCCTAACTTTCCTCAAGACATGAAGAAAGAGAGAAGCAGCTGTGAGAGTTCTATTCCCTGCTTTCTATTAGCAAAATGAATCTGATTCTCTTTTAATACACATGTGAAAGAATAGCCATGGAATGCCCACAACTAAAAACAATTCACCTAAGTGAGACAGCTGGGAAATGATTATCAAGCTCTGGAAAGCCCTGGATTGCAGAAAATAGCACCTACATTTTCAAAAATGTTCTCACCAGACCTTGAATCATAAACCAAAGCTCTTTCCTCTTTCTCTTCTCAGTTCCCCTCACCCCTTCCACCCTGCAATCTCAGCACATGACTCTGCACTAGGGAATTTAAACTCTCTAAACCCCATCCTGTGGGAAGAGGCAGATATAATATATATGTATATAGTGAGCTTACTTTATCCCATGAAGATGAAATATTGGGTAGCACAGGAGCTTGGAATTCCCAAATACTAGACACCTTTTATGCCTTAAGTTTGAATGTAAGACCAGGAAAGTGATCTAAACATAAAGAGACATTAAAATCCTCTAATCAGCAACTGCATATAGAGAGGCTTTCCTCCCATGGTCCTATTTTCTTCATGATTTCCCCCCAACAGCAGTTTTCTCTTGGATCTGAAGTATACATTTCAGCAAATGAAAAGTAGCTTATTTCTTTAGTGAACGCATTATGTATTTTAGATAGCATTTTCTCTCACAAGAAATTTGTCAACGTTCAGTTACTGTAAAAAAGCTTCTTCTAAGTTACTACACTACTATTTAGTATTAATCCTCAGTTTTTTACAAAATAAAGTTCAGTTTCAATGCTGAGATTAAAAAATAATAAATTAGAAATAAATGTTATTTGGGGATTGAGAATTAGAAACCACTGAGTTTTCAAAGTCATCTCCATCTGAATCAACCCATCACCAGGAATAGAAGTGTGACAGTGGGCATGACATTCACCCTTTCAGCATCTCAGTGCTAATTTAAGGTATGAGATAAATAGGATGAATGAGCCCTAAAATGACTCTCATGTTGTTGTCATTAAGAGAGCCAGTGACATTTGATGTAATGCTCTCACTGCAAACTTCTAAAATATCAAAGCACATTTCAGAATAAGTAGACTTATGTACTATACTCATAGGAATCTGCCAGTTTATATTATTCCATAACTGTCATTATAGCTGAGTGTTCTGATTTGGCCAGATTATGATAAACTAAAAAAAAAATTAGATATTTTTATTTCTAATAATCTTGTTTCATGAGTCAGAAAATAAATTAATATTTAAACAAGATTACTACAAATATCCTTAAAACTCCAAGAAGTTAAAAATAAATATATTAGATCTTGTATATATATATATATACAAATAAATATATTAGATCTTGTATATATATATATATATATATTATGTATATATATGTATATGTGTATTAGATCTTGTGTGTGTGTGTGTGTGTGTGGAGAGTGAGAGAGAGATTTTTCTGAGAAATTTTGTTATTTATTTACTTCAAAATCTCTTCAACTGGATCCAGGAGTTTGCACTGCCCATCTGCAAAGCTACTGCCACTTTTGCTCCATCTAGTGGAATACTGATTTTTGCTCAGTAATAATAAGATAGTAATATTACCCTTACCATCTGCAAACAGATAAAATGTATACTACTAATTCTTACTGTGAAATAGCATTACATTTGTGAAAGAATCACTTAATTTCTTTTTAATGGCAACCATAAAACCATAAACCTTTATAAACACAATGTGATAGATTTGGAAGAAATGAATTTACTATATTCTTTACTTTGCAGGAAATGTATTACTCTATTGAATAAGCACTCAAGTCCAGACTAATAAGCAATGAAACTTGCATTCACCAGGGAAGGTTCTTCTAATAACAGTTTCTGAAGTTACATAATTAATAACAAAGTCTATTTATTAGTTTTCTAATGCAAATTATAACAGGAAATGAGATTTTCTCAAACATAATTAACAAACCAACAAGTAATTAAAATTTATTTTCCTTACATGAGGATTTTTAATAATTACTTCTAAGTTAATAAAAATTTAGTATTAATAGCAAGGTATTATTAACATTTCATAGATTCATTTATCTCTTCTTTTGGACAATGCATTGCTGCTTATTAAAGTCATCATCCCAAATGAAAAACATTCATTTGTTATGTCTGATTTGTCAAGGCAACATTTAGCCTCTCATGCTAAAGCCCTTGGTATAAAAACCCAGTATACAATTTTTCTTTATTCTCTGGCCCCACCCCAAAGAGTCAAAAGTATTTCAGAGAAGTTTAATTTCCTCCTTTTAATTTTTCTTTGGATGAATTGAAACTTTCTTGTCAGAAATGGAAAATTCCATGGCAGGCATGGCCAGTAAAAGTATGCATATATACGGTTGAACATTGTGGAGCTAGCTCCATAGCAAAAATTGGCAGTGACCCATATGTATTAAAAGTGGAGTGTCCTCAGTTTTATTTGAAAATTTACCTACTTAAATTATCCCTCTAAGTTACTGCAATTTGATTTATAATCTGCTGTTTCAACAGAATAAATGAACCCATTAAAAACAAACATACTGTAGATATTTATATCAGGAATAAAACTTCTCTGGGGAGGATGCAATTTATGGAAGGAGAAACATTGGAAGGAAGTAACAAATTGAACTCCCAGTTTTCTAATGAAGGATTGGAAATTGAGTTCTGCTTAAACAAGCAGGAAAAAAAAATGTGATTATTTTTCACTCATTAACATTTAAGTCAGTAGCTGGATATTTCACAAGCTTTAGATACATGTGCTTAAAAGTAGATTTGGTAAATATTTTGTTAAATCAAGATTAATTTTTTTACAGTCACACATGACACTAATTGTTAGAAAGGCAGATTATCTGCATGATATACTGTGTTTAACTAGAATAAATAGACATATCTGTTTATAACTTTAGGACTAGTATCTGACTAGGAAGGCTGCCTACTGGATTTCAGAAGAGCAAAACAGATGCAAGCCTGCCCAGAATCTGGTTCTTAAGACAGATGGACTTTATGACAAATCATGGTCTGTCCAACAGGCTTGTAAACAAGATATAATCTTGTCCATGGTTAATATTTTCCTTGACATAAAGATTTGAAAGAGGTGGCATGTGTCTTTTCTATCAATATGGTAAGTATGCTATTAATCTTTAAGACATCTGAAATTTTATGTAATCCTGAAATTAAGATCCTCGAAAAAACATTGTTTTTCTTCAAAGTCTGCGCACAACATTTCTATTACATGAATGGCAAAGTGGAAAACGCGTTTGCTTTGATTTCCACTTCTTTTGTCCCAGGCCACATGCTTATTTGGAATTATTATCCAAAGCATAATTCTTCACAAACAAATGAGCAAAAGGCATACTACCATTTTTCTTGCAATCACCTATTTGAAGGATGTGGCAAGCCTCTGTTGCTAGTGTAGAAAATGAAATTGGTCCCTGGGAGAGGATACGATCATTGCCGTGTTAATCTAACCCTCAGCTGTTAATGATTTGCACAGGGATTCCCCTTGATGTTGTGGCTTCAACTGAAATATTGTTTTAAGAATTGATGTCAAATTCTTCCACCCCACTTTTTTTTTTTTTTAACTGAAAGGGGATTGAGAGGAATAGATTCACAGGCTCACTTTTTTCTTTCCAGTTTATATTTGGGTTTGGAATTTTTTTTATACCAACAAATGAAATAAAAACATTTTTCACAATATTTCTATACAACAAAACAAAAAATGTTAATTTCATTTTCAGATAATTTGCTTTACTGGAATCTTTCAGACAAGGCTGTAAAAGAGAAAATTCTTTGCAAAAGTTAAAAAAATCCATATTTCATCATTTAGAATTGTTCTTTACATCTACAAGGAAAAAAAGAAGTAATTTGCTATTCTCATTTAAAATAACTATAGAAAAATATTCTCCAAATTCAAGTTCATAACCTTTTACCTTTCTCTCAAAGGGCACCAGAGTTAACAGTTTGTGTTTGCTTAAGGAGTGTTATGAGTAGTGGGTGAAGGAAAAGAACCGCATGTTCTATCCCTGAAGGAACGGTTTGTTTTGGTTTCTTTTTTTCCTTCTCTCTCTCTCTCTCTCTCTGCCTCTCCTCCCCCCCGGCTTTTCCCCCCACCTTTTCTCTCCTTTTTCAGATAGGTTTTTTTGGAAAAATATCTATTTTATTTTTATTTTCCTGTTATAACTCTGTACCTTTTAAAAATAACACTGCTTAGCAGAAATATTGTACTGAGGTTACAGTTTGTATTTCTGGTACCCACGATGTTATGATAAGAGAACAATCTAATTTCATTTGCAACCAAATCAAACTTTAAAAGGTAAAAATAAAAATCCTGAAGAATTCATTCAATTTGCTGTCAAATTCATTGTCAAAATGCTTAACAAATTCATTCCAATTCACTCAAATATGTGACGTATAATCGTATATGCAGGGCAATTCTCAGTTACCAAGTGACTTTTATAGTTTATCAATCATCTGATTTCCATAAACCTATACACAACTTTCTGTGAATGAGCTAAATTAACCAATTAGGTATTTTTAAATAACTAAACTTACATCCAAATCTATATATACCTTGGATATGTTGAATGTATTTCTTGTTCATTTCTGCCTAAAGGGGACATGTATAATAATAAAGGAAATTATCTATAATCGTAAATTCTTATTCATGATAATCTCAGAATTAGCTGCAAATTTCTGGAGACATTATCTTCCTCTGATTCCAACTGCAAGATGCAACAATTATAAGTAGTTTTTCAAAGTCAATATTAATAATATTACTTCTACTATATACTTACTAATATACTTTTCTCAAAATCTTATTGAAAAATAAATACGCTCAGGTTTACTTTCTATTTAAACTATTTTATGTAATATGTGAAATTATTCCACCTTTCTTAGATGTTTAAAGTTTTAATGTTATTTTTTAAAAATCCACCTTAGTTTCCCACTGAGCAGTTAATAGAAACATTCCAAAGCAATGAGCAGCAGTCAGAAGTAAAACTCTTAAAACAGGACAAGAAGCAATGGGTGGGAAGCTGGAATGAGAACATTGATCAGCAGCTCAAAGCACAGACTTTGAAGGGAACCTTTCCTCACCCTCTGCCTCTTTGGTAAGCCCACATGCGTTGAAGATGACTTCCTTTTATTGGTCTCTCCTCTACATGCATTATAATATACTCTTTCTAAAAAAACAGTAGTTCATTTATATCTTACTATCATTTGGTCCCAATATCATCTAATTTTATCGTCAACATAACAATATAGGAATATCACTGTTTTTTGGAACCTTTAGCATGCAATAGACATCATTCCAGGCACAGGGCTAAAACTGCGAAGAACGTACACCTCTTGCTCTCAAATTGTGTACAAGCTAGCAGAAAGGGCTGGGAAGAAAACAGGTGAGCATCATGCCATGTGAAAATTCTAGATCTGGGATAAGCACAAAATTCCATGGGACTGTAATGTAGGAATGCCTAACATAAGCTTGGAGAACAGATAAGGCTTGCTAAGGTGTGTGACACCTATGCTTAGACCTAATAAATCCATCTCAATTGGCCACATGGATGACTTTCCAGGCAGAGGGAAGTACCTGTGGCATGTGGGCAATGGCAAGTAGTAAAGTATGATGGGATAAAGATGACAGACATACAGGAGAGTGGAGGACCCAAAAGCAAAGCCAGAGAGATGATGTTCTCTATAGTTCAGAACAGGGATTTGTACCTTATACTTGAGTCAACAGGGAACCAGTGAAGGGTTTCCACTGGATTCCTATTATGGAAATGTTTGGCTGCAAATGGGGTTGTACTAGAGCCAGACACCAATTAGGAAACCATTGTAGTTATTCAGAGATTTGTGGGAGCTGCTCTAGGGAGTGTCTACACTCCAGAGAGCTATTCTTTCTGAACCTGGCAGAGGCAAATACAATTTTAACAGAGAATTAGATCATAACTCAGAGTTGGAATCACAATAAGGCAAACGAAACACTCATTTTAAAGGGATGTCAACAAAGTCAAGATAATATTTAGGGTAATTTTTCAAATGAGTGAAAAAAATCAATGAACAACAAAATATCAAAATTTTAAATAATAGCATGAACTGAATTCTTTGGGAAAATTTGTGTAAATAGACTAATTCCCCCATGCAGTGGGTTCCTTTGTCCCTTATACGCAGGGAATTTCAGTGTTTTCACTCAGCGTTGTTAACCCATCTAACTCACCTTGGAAGTCGTGACAGAACACCAGCTGAGACTGATGTTAAAGCATCATCCAAACGACCCGGTGGCTTCCCTTTGCGAATCCAGCTGACAACAAGTTCAAGCAGCATCAAGGAAATGAAAAATGGAGTTGCCTAGAAAGGAAATTGCAGAAAAGAGATGCTATTATGTTCCATATGAAATTATTTTACATTTCCTGATTAGTCATGTCAGAATTGAGAGGCCCAGATTTGCGAAGCCCTGCAGGAAATGGTAGACACCCATTCTAGAAGATTACTTCCTACACAGTAGGCAAAGAAGTCTATTTTAGACATACAATAAATATGTGCTCAAATTCTATCATCCAATTTGAATATGAAATATAATCATAGACATAAGCATGATAATTATAAAATTGTAAGATTGGGAGGAACATCTTGCAAATTAGATTTTAAAAATTCATTTAGAATAAGGCAAATAATTAGGCGTATTGTCTCTATATGTATAATCTAGACCCACTTCAAGAGACTTTCCTTAAAGATGCACAAAATTCTAATTTTTGTATTAGGATTATAAGAACTATATTTCTAATGATGAAATTGAAAGAGTAGAGACAGTTTTCTTCTTAAAATTTTAGACAATATGGTAATTTTACATGTTTGCTTAAAACATGATTCAGATCTTATTCATTTGGTTTTGATTTGTTTCACATAATAAGTGATGTTTTGAAGGCTCCACTATGGATGATGGAGCATTTAATTCGGTTTGGTGTTGCAGTATAAGAAATAATAATTTCTGAAGATAGCAGTGCCACTTTTTCTACTTAAAAATCAGAAAGAAAGTATAATATCTAATATTGAAAAAGATACGGATTTTACTCATTTGGAAGCTAATCATGAGTTTCGAAGCTTTCTAAACTGAACTCTCAATAACATAGTGTGTGATGTCAATTTTGTTGTCTATGTCTCCCCTGAACTAGTGAGTGTTGTAGGAACAACTCTGATAGGCTGGGGAACTTCAGGATTCAGATTCTAATTCTGGATATTTCCACTTTCAATCATAGCCAAGAACTGGAAGTGAAATATATCTCTGAGCACTTCAAAGTTTCAAAGAAAACTTGGTTCACATTCAAACTTAGGAAGTCAGAGTTGGACCTGGTCAAGCTGCATATCCTTCATTCTGCAGAACTACTCTACCAAATGAAAGAGAAAATAGTTTCCTTGGAAGGGGTGGACAAGCTAAAGATTTAAAAATGAAATTGTTACAAAGTTTCTGATATGGTATAACTATTTGACATTGAGCTTCCAACAGCTACATTTACAATGCCACGGAGTCCAGGAAAACTTTAAGATTTTGTTTTTATGATATTCTGGAGTGACATATAAAGGAGGGAATTTACAGGTGAGTATGCTATGGATTGTAAGGAAATTCAAGTAGATATTCTACTTTTGCTTCCTGCCTTTAAGAAACTGAATTATTATTATTAAATTTAATAATTTGAACAATGAAAGTGAACAAAACGCTCAAGAGGTTGACCTTACCATCTCTTAAGAAAGCAGCAAGAGTAAAAGTAGCCTCTTCCAATATAGTCTCACCTTTTTTACATAATCAGGCACCTCTTCTAATGTTTGGAATGAAGTTTCACTGGGCTTCATCATGTAAAACATCACACGAAATCCCTGGGAAACTGAAACCTCCTGTTGGGCTTCTGGGTTCTTCATTTCTGCCCTTGTCTGATTCCCAGCTGGAGAATATTTGGGATTCAGCGGTTGAAGCCAGAGGCTGAACAAAGAGGACGAGATGTGCAGCTCAGAACAAACTCTTTGTCAGAGAACAGCTAAAACCAAAGCTCCACTGAGAGCACAGCCAACAGCAGATTCTGTATAGAGAGACAGAAAAACAACTCAAGAACAAGTTCAGAGTTCAGTGGGCGCTAGGCCAGAAACAGGGCATGTGGGGGGAGGGAAAAGAGGACTCACACCCAAATCAAAGTCATACAATGCATTGTGACTGTAGGTGGAGCAAGTTATTACTGAAAGAAAAAGAAGAGAAAAAAAATCACGACAGTGTCTTGGAAAGAAAAAAGTGATAACACAGGTATAAGTTCACGCTGAGAAAGTGGATGGAAATTCAAGCATTAAATCACATAGAAAAACATTTTTTTCTCCTCATTTAAAAATTCACAACGTGTTCAACTTTGTAGTCTCTTTATTTTCTGCGGGACAGGCTATAGGTGTGCTACTTAATAATAGCTTGAAAGTCAGTAAGCACTAAATATCTGGGTCCTTATTGGCTATCTATATTTCTGCATCTGAATCATGTTATTACAACTTATGAATGTTTGAAAACGAGTTTAGGGGCATTTGGCTTATTATATAGTCTTTATTTTTTAGTGGAAACTTGGCTAGTCACATCTGTATTCCTCTTAGTACTTTTGGGGACTATCTGATTAAAGAAGGTGCCAAGATGTTGCAGTGAGACCTATTTCTGTTTCACAGAAAGAGCTTAAGTGATTGTGCCTTTTAAGTAGATTTAAGGGCACTTAATTTATTACATTACCAGTGAATGTATGGAGCTTGCCAGAACAGCCGCAGGCCTTTACCCAGAATAGCTGTAATCATCCTTTAGGTGCCATTTCATCTTTTAAAGATGTTTACATAGATCGAATTAAATTATGAGAACACATGGACACAGGAAGGGGAACATCACACACTGGGGCCTGTCTGGAGGTGGGGGTTGGGGGAGGGAATGCATTAGGAGAAATATCTAATGTAGATGACGGGTTGATGGGTGCAGCAAATCAACATGGCTCATGTGCACCTATGTAACCAACCCGCACATTCTGCACTACCTCAGAACTTAAAGTATAATAAAAAAAATACAAAAAAAAGAGAAAAATATAGAAACTATAGATAAGCAATAATAACTGCCCAAAACACTATGAATATCTTGGTACATGTACAGTCAGTTTTGCTATAATATGATATATGCATTCCTAAAAATCACCATACGGTACAAAATTGTGCAATGAAAACCACCGTTCTTATGAGAAAAATGTAATTAGGGTAAAATACTCCAAAACTTCATAATGACCCACAAGGAACAAAAAAAAGATCAGAGTCTAACAAAAATGGTAGCACACTTTTACGTTACATGGTTAAGACATACTTAAACCCTAAAATGAATATGGTGCTTTACCTTGAAAAAGACTTGAAATTGTTTTGAAACTTATGCATTGGAAGATCTGCAAATGGTACGTTACTTTAGCTTGTTGAAATACCAGTTATCTGACATTAGACAGAAAGTTGTAATATGACACATGGGTGCCATGGTCCACAACACATAGGTGAAGTGAGGGTGCTGCTATAAGTGATGTGTGTATTTTGTGCATCCTAAGCCTTTCATCTTTTCAGTTTAGTTTTTTAAGATTCACCTACAGTTTTTCACTAAAGTCACACATGAGAATAGGTAGTATGCTCAAATTATTTTCTAGTATATTAATCATGTTGGAACAAATTAAATCTCAAAGTACATGTTACAACAGAATTGACTGTCCTTTCAGACCATTGCCATTACAAATAAATACATATGGATATTACTTTTTGATAAAAGTGGCTGGGCGTGGTGGCTAATGCCTGTAATCTCAGCACTTTAGGAGGCTGAGAGGAGCAGATCACCTGAGGTCAAGAGTTTGAGACAAGCCTGGTCAACATGGGGAAAGCCCATCTCTATTAAAAATACAAAAATTAGCTGGGTGTGGTGGCAGGTGCCTGTAATCCCAGCTACTGAGGAGACTGAGGCAGGAGAATTCCTTGAACCTAAAAGGTGGAGGTTGCAGAGAGCGGAGATTACATCATTGTGCTCCAGCCTGGGCAACAGAGCAAGACTCAGTCTCAAAAAAAAATTTAATAAAAATGATCATACTAGGCATAATGTTATATTACTGGCTTTCAAAAAAAATTTGGAAATTTTTTTTTGATATGATACATTATAAGAGAAAAAATTCCAAACGAATTAGCTGTATATAAAGTAAAAAGTTACAGCATCCTTTCTTCTCATAAGTGTGCACACCTTCCCTTTCACAAGGATAACATACCCTCTTAGTGGGGTTTTTCCATATCTGTTTTTCCCCACAAAGAGTGGTTATTATCATTCTTATTTTATAAATACATTTCTATATACATATAATGATTCTATTTTTCAATGGACCATATCAAACATAAGACACAGCAACTTACTTCTTGGAGTCAATAACTTATCAGGAACATTTTTTTTTCCAGTATATGGTTATACAGGTATAGCCTTTTTTTGTTTGTTTTTACTGGCTGCAAAAGTGTATTTGTGCTTTTCAATCAGCAACACTAAATTATTTTTAACTTTTTAAAGCGGAGGCAATTTTATACAAAAAAGTTGTTACACAGATGATGGGAGAAGTCAAATGCCAAGCAGGAACAAAGAGGTAATCTGAGATTAGTACCAATAGGAAGCCACAAGCATTGTTAAATTGTAGGGACAAACGGAGAAGGCAGAGAAGGAAACGGAGAAGGCTGTACCTTCCATGGGAAATGGTCTTGCTAGACACAAGCATTTTTGTCTAAAGAAAGTTGGAACCATGGCTGGCTTATCTAGCAAGAGCATTTCCCATGGAGCAAAGCCGATCAATGCCAGAAATGATACCCATGGCAGAGAGGGAAGGAAGAGAAGTACTTTGGCTTTTCCCTTCTTATGCCCACCAGTCTCTCAACAGTACTTCCCATTAGGCTATGACATGGTTTGGATTTGTGTCCCCGCACAAATCTCCAAGGCCAGAGGAGGGGCCTGGTGTTAGGTGATTGGATCATGGTGGTAGATTGCCCTCTTGCTGTTCTCCTGATAGTGAGTGGATTCTCACCAGATTGGTTGATTAAAAGTGTGTAGCACTTCCCTCTTTTCTCTCTTCCTCTTGCTCTGGTCATGTAAGACAGGCCTGCTTCCCCTTCTACTGTGATTGAAAGTTACTTGAGGTCTCCCTGGCCATGTTTCCTGTACAACCTGCAGAACAGTGAACCAGCTAAAACCCCTTTCTTTACAATTACTCCTTCAGGTAGTTCTTTATAACAGTGTGAGAATAGACTACCACAGACTAAATGAGTTAAAAGCCAGATAGAGAAGGCTAGAAAAAGCAGCCAGCTGAAAATAATCTCTTAATACACAAACCACTGAAGGAGAAAGGCAGGGAGGAATCAATTTATGGAAAAAAGTCAACCAAGCACCAGCACAGCATAACTTATTAAATTACTCCTCTATTGCTGTGAATGTTAATATAGTTTTCCATTTTTAACTAATAAATTAAATGCAGCAATAAACATTATAGTATAATATATATTTTGCACATTTTTGTGTTACATAGATTCCTAGCAGTGGAGTTATGCTATGAAGAGTATGTAAAATTTACACTTCGATAATTGCTGCCAAATTCACCTCCCAGTTGCCTTTCCCTCCATACTCTTGCTAACACTGGCTAATATTAATCTTTCAAAATTTTTAGCCAATTAATGAAAAATTGGCATCTTATTTTAATTTGCATCTCCCTAATGACACTGAACATTGTTCAGTACATTTATTAACCTTTTTTGGTTTTTAAAATAAAATTTATTTTTTAATATGAGCTGCACATTATTTTGCCATTATTCATTTATAGGCCATTTGTATTATAAATATATAATTCTATCTACAGTATATATATTCCTGTATATGTGGCAAATATTTTCTCATTTCATTTTAACTAGTTATCTATATGTTGTCATACTGCAATTGTAACTTTGTGTGTGCTATTATCCTTTGTTTTATTACTTCTGCTTTTGGATCTTGCTTAAGAACATTTTCCTTGCCAGAATTCTGTAAGAATAATCTTCGGATTTTCTTACTGGAATATTTAAAGGATATCTGTTGTTTCTATTATCTGGAGTTTAGTTTTGCATATGGTATGTAGTAATTATTTGACTTTGTATTTTTGCCTTTATGGATCATAGTTCTTCCCATATCTTTAGTCAGTCAATACTTTTCCCACTATTCTATGTGCCTGTACTATTTCCAGGCTCTCCATTCAGCTCTATGGATGTTTTTATCTATTCTTATGCTAGTACCATTTGTCTTCATTATTGTACTATTGTAATAAATTCTGGTGACTTGTAGAAAATTTCTCATGCTTGAATTTTATTTCTAAAAAATATGAAGCTGTTTTCACACATTTGCTTGTGTAAATGTTTAGACTACAAAGAATCCTGTTGGCATTTTAATTGGAACTATATTAAATTTATGGATTAATATGGAAAGAATTGACATCAGAGGCACTCAATAAATTTGTTTTGAATGAATGAACATATATACTAGATCATTTAAACTTAATTCTATGACTAAATGATGTCAATGCTCACTTCTAATACTTCTGTTCTTTTTATCTTCCATTCTTGTTTTTTTTTTTTCTTTCCTTTGTGCTGCTGTGGATTGTAAATAGTTTTCAGGAGAGTACATGTATAATTGCTTATCTTACTATAATTTTTTTCTTGCCTATATATGTGAAAGATAAGTTGGCTAAATATATTTTTTGGTTCAAATAATAATTCTTTCAAAATTAGGCTGGGTATGATGGCTCATGACTGTAATCCCAGCACTTTGGGAGGCAGAGGAGGACAGATCACTTAAGATCAGGAGTTCAAGACCAGCCTGGCCAACATGGTGAAACCCTGTCTCTACTAAAAATACAAAAATTAGCCAGGCATGGTGGCAGGCACCTGTAATTCCAGCTATTCAGGAAGCCGAGGCAGGAGAATCACCTGAACCTGCCAGACGTTCAGGTGAGGCAAAGGTTCAGGAGGCAGAGGTTGCAGTGAGCCCAGATTGCACCATTGCACTCCAGCCTGGGGAGCAAGAGCAAGACTACATCAAAAAAGAAAGAAAAGAAAGAAAGAAAGGAAAAAAAAGAAAAAAGAAAGATAAAAGAAAGAAAAAAAGAGGAAGGAAGGAAGGAAGGAAGGAAGGAAGGAAGGAAGGAAGGAAGGAAGGAAGGAAGGAAGGAAGGAAGGAAGGAAGGAAGGAAGGAAGGAAGGAAGGAAGGAAGGAAGGAAGGAAGGAAGGGGAAAAAGTAATTATTTCAAAATTCAGCAGAGACAAAGTACCACGTTGGCTCAAGATCTGTTAGGTGAAGCCAAGGTGGACAGAACAGAGGACTTGGAACCTTCATATGAACCACAAAGAGGGTGCCTGTATTTGTCCGTGTGAACGCTGCCAGTAAAAGACAAACCCATACGTGAGACGAGTAATTTATAAAGAAAAAGAAGTTTAAAGGACTCACAGTTCGGCGTAGCTGGGGAGGCCCCACAATCATGGCAGAACGTGAAAGGCACGTCTTACACCGGCGGCAAACAAGAGGGAGAAAGGGAACCAAGCCAAAGGGCTTTCCCCGTATAAATCCTTCAGATCTCGTGACACTTACTACCACGAGAATGGTAGGGTGAAACCGCTCCAATAATTCAATTTCCTCTCACCTGGTCCCTTCCACAACACGGGAGCGCTGTGGGAGCTACAATTCACGATGAGATCTGGGTGGGGACACAGCCAAACCGTATCAACCCCCAGGATATTTTCAGATGACTTCTTGTCTGAGTAGCTCTGTGAGATCTTTGCACAAAGCTACCTAGTCAGTGGGACTCTGCTGGGGATTTCACCCTCCCCCCGACTCTTTTTTTGGGTCTAATTCAAGGAAAAAAGCTTGAGAAGAGCCTAATATGAATGTCAGACATGCCATGAGAATGTAAGACATGAGGCACTATTTCCTCTCAGCATTTGCATTTGCAAATCAATCAACACAAAAAGACATCAAAGTTTTTTATTGAAACCACACGAAAAAAACAACTGATTAGGAACCACAGGTGATATTGATAATGGTCCAATTTTGCGAGAGAAACCACAGTAAATTGAACAGGAGAATTTAATATAATGGTTTGCCAGCTAAAACAGGGAATTGGCATAATAAAGAAGTGGCTAATAAAAATTAAGAAAACTCAAAAGAGCATAGAAATAGAAGACAGAAGGAGCGGCCACTACCCCCAGGGCTTTACTGGTGACCTTGCTTGAAATCAGCCCTTTAGGATGAAAAGACAAAAGACACTGTTCACCAGGAATTTCTCACTAGAGGCACTTTCCTACAAAACCACCTGAAGAGGCGCCAGGTGAAGCTGCGGGCTGCTATGCATTGCAGGGACCGGGCACTGAAGAATCTGCCTACGTTACAAGACCCTGCCAAGTGATCATGTAGGAGCCAGGGAGGAACACCTCTTCCTTTAACAATGACTGTCAGCAGCCCAGTCCTGACAAAGCCTAACATCATGTCAGCTAGCAAAGAAAAATATTTAAAAGACCCGTTTCTGTTTCACAGATCAGGTAATAAGGTTTGAATTTCGAGATGAGAGGCAATAGATCTATAATTAGCACAAGATGTAACACTCTTTACTAATTATAAAAAGTCTTCATCATAGTCTCTTATTTATATGATACTTAGCCTCAATGTTTATAAAATTGTAAAAAAATGTAAAGACTTTTCTGGGAGGTGTTCACGTAAGAAAAGCAGAGTGGTAGAACCTTTGTAATTATAGATCTGCCTTTTCTTTTGCCATCTAATATTTCAAAATAGTATTAAGTCTAAGTTCAACTTGCCTTTAAAAAAGGTCACTCATTTCTACCTCCTGGGTGCTCGTAGAATATTTTTGTGCCTTTGAAATGAAATCATTTTAGCATTTTATATTTTGGGTAGAATATCTTGAAGAGGTGAATGTCCTTAAACCTCAGATTTGAATCTCCTTTTGCTTTAAGAAAATTTTCTGCCATTGTGTTTTTGCCTATTATTTCTGTTTCATTGATTTTTTTTTTTACTTCTTCACAAATGTGATTTATCTGTTTATCAGATCTCATTTGTCAACCATGTCCATTATATTGTCTGTGTCCATTTTCATTTCCTTTTTATTTTCTGACATTCTCTTCTCAAGCCTATCCTTTGGGTATAGGTTGTTTTGGGGGGTTTTTTTTCTTTCTCTCACTTTTTTGATTTTCTTTCTGGGTCTACTTCAAATTTCACAGCAGCATTGTTTGTTTTCTTAAATATTTTCCTAAACTTTCAGTTCTCCTTTTGTATCTATTTCTTATCATATAGTGTCATCTTTTTCTTCAATTTTTTTTTCCTATTTCACAACACTTCTGCCTAAAATTATTCTTAGTTTCCTGGAGTTAATACTCAAAAGCATGTTCTTTATCAACTTTTTTTTCTGGAGAGAGTCTTGCTCTATCCTCAGGTTGCAGTGAAGTGGCGTGATTTTGGCTCACTGTAACCTCCGCCTCCCAGGTTCAAGCAATTCCCATACCTCAGCTTCCAGAATAGCTAGGACTACAGGCGCACGCCACCACGCCTGGTTAATTTTTTGTATTTTAGTAGAGATGGGGTTTCACCATGTTGGCCAGGATGGTCTCGATCTCCTGACTTCATGATCTGCCCGCCTCGGCCTCCCAAAAGTGTTGGGATGACAGGCATGAGACACCGCGCCCAGCCCTCTTTACCAACTTTTAATAGGCTCTTTCCCCTCCTTCACTCTCAATTTGTCTAGTGGATGGGTATGGGTTCTTTATGCCTTTTTTCCCTAAAAAACAAACAAAAAAGATGTGGTTGAATAGTCCTTGTGTCCACCCAAGCTATATGTGGCTCTTTGGCGTTTAGATCTATTTTAGCAGTTCAGCATGGGACGGTGGAGGACACAGCTATCTCTGAGCAGCTCCAGCTGTCTCTGCAGACTTTTGCAGTGAATCAGAGCTTCCATGACACACATCAGCTTTCCTTATTTTGTTTTGTTCTCCTCGGCCTCTACTCTTTCTGTAGGCATACAAAAATACCATTTAAGATCTTCCTATAATTTATATTTATTGAGGCTGGGGAATTCCAACGCCTAGTGTTTGGGGTATCCCAGTCACAAAACACAGCTTTTGCTTTCGGAAAAAAATTGACAGTTGTGAAAAGGGAGAATTTGTATAGAAAAAAGATTCTCAGTCCACGGTGTTTCTAGCCTGTACCAATACCTATGACTCCCCCAACTTTGGATAACATTCTCCTCTGCTGTTATTGGCCCTCAAAGCCAAAATGACTCCAATTAGAGTGGATCAATATCACCCATAGTTCTCCCCACCAGTGCTGACCACATGCAGATGACAGGATTCATCCATTACAGCAGAGGAAGCAAACTTTTTTTTTTTTTTAAAAGAAACTGGGTTGGAGAAGTAGCTTATTGAGTGACTGTATTACAACCAAGGATTAAGAGTAACATATAGAGATGCATTTCAAGGTGAATTCAAGAAACAAAATCCTAACTTTCTGCTTCATGCTGCCATATTTCCAAACTTTAACTCTCCAAATGACGGGATATATGGTTTGCTTGATTGTGCTCTAGAACTGACGAAGTCCTTTCCTTCTCCACATATCTTCCTGTTTAGTCACTGGAATCAGTTACCGGGACTTAGACTGGAAAGCTGCACTGACATGATCATCTTTAAAAGGTTGTTTATATCTCTAAGATTATAAAATAATATATATTTACTGTAGAAAGTTTAAAAATGCATAAGACATTTTAAAACAAAAGTACTCATAACCACACCAAGCAGATTACAGTCTCATTAAGATTTTAATGAACATCTTGAATTTAGAGTCTTTTTCAGGCACATTATTTTACATAGATGAGTTCATACTTTATGTGTCATTTAAGGTCAAGCTTTTTAAAATTTGGAAGCTGTGTGATGAAATGACAAAGCCCCAAATTAGAAGGTGCCTGGGCCTCTGAATTACTACATAGAGATGACCAATCCATCAATCAGGTCATTATATGAGCAAATATCAAAATTGTAATGTATTTTGTGTTTTGTTAGTATATGAGCCTTGTTTACCCAACAGCTAATAGCACCCTAACTACTATAGGCAGAAAAGCATTGACGGGTTTTGAACAGAAGAGTCACATGGTCCAATGTATGTATAAAATGATCATTTTGGTTTCTGTGTGAAGAATGAACGTTACAGAGGCAGACTGGAAGCAGAAGAGTGTTCATAAATAGTTGATGTAGTTCTGATAAATCTTGCTGACCTTCACTAGGATAGTTAGAGCAGAGGGAGTGAAAGTGCAAGGGTGATTCTGAAAACATATTAAAGGTAGAGCTGAGAAGGTTTGCTAAGAGATCAGACATGGGGAATGAGATAAAAAGAGAGAAGACATGAATAATTTCAAGATTTTGATTTAAGTTGCTGAAAGAATAAAGTTATTTACTATGATGGACAAACTGGAGGATTTGGCTTAAAGCATGATATGAGATGCCTGCAGACATCAAAGTTGAGATGGTTGCACAGGTTGATATACAAATCTAAAGTTCAAAGCCCAAAATAGAATTTTCAATGAAAAGAGAGAGAAAGTACTGACAAAACTAATTACAAGCCAAACCTAAGAATGATTTTCATGTAGTCACTTCAATTATATTCAAATGCACAAATAATATTCATTTTTAATCTGGAAACCAAGTCTATTATATTCATTTTCATGACTCTTTTTTGGAGTTCAAATGCAAATAACATATATGATAATTTACACATTAGTATAAATAGTCTGACAATAGTAATTTTAAAAGAATCCCATTAATATTGTAATATATATAGTATGGTAAACATATATGAATATTAAATAACCAAACTGTTTTTCAAAGTGTACATTTAGCATTTCCATTAGTATGAGAATTCCAGTTGCTCCACATGATTTGCAGAAATTGGTATGTGCAGGATTATTTTTATCTTTTATTTTCTCTTTCCGATCTTATTGGCTACATTATTTGTGCAGAATATCATTTCCAAAATACATAGTTAATTATTTCCCTTTTCAATACAGTCCCATATATTTTGAGGGCATTTTTTAAAGAATCTAGTTGTGTGTTGGCAAAATTTTAATATTGTCTCTAAGAGTCTTTGAATCTTTTGTATTAATACTTTTCATTAGAAAATAGCAGCATATGAAACTTAAATCACTATTTTCTCAAATCACATTTTATTACTTTTGGCCAAAGTCCTTTCCACAACTTAGGAGGCAAAGACCAGGTAGAACATGATCTTTAAAGAAATTGATGGCATACACTCGAGGTCAGAGCATAAAAAAACAAATAGTATTTCAGAAGTTATTTCTTTAAAATCCCATCAAACTAATACATCTCATTGTTATTTTAACAGTAGTAACTGCCAAAAGAACGACTCAAAGTGCTGCATACGTATCAGTGTCAGAATGTCTGTAACTCCCTCTTTATGCGATTGATTGTGAGTCAGTGTTGGAATTAATCCAAATTCACAGTGCAGAATAAAGGAATGTGTAAGATCTCATGAGTATTTCCTGGAATGTTTCGTGGGATGCTCTGCAAAGAGAAGCTTTTGCAAAAAGTTTGGAAAACACCAAATCTGCATATGCTACTCAGAAATAAATTTTGTATGCAGATATTTCAAAGGTTCTAAGAAGTTCAGCAGCAAATAAATTTATTTTAATTTGCTCAACCTGCAGTTTCTTAGTTGTAAGTTACTACAGCATTTCTGTTAACCTGTCACCAGCAAACAACTCTAAAAGTGTGTATTACCTGATTCATGATTTTGGATTGCTACTCTAACTTAGAATGTCTGTAGGACTTGTTTCTCTCTTGAGGAAATAATAGATAACACCGACCTCGGTAATGCTAACTAATGTCCAGACATGGAGGATAAATTATTATAAAAGATTTGTCTATGTCTGAAACAAATAAGAAAAGATTGGTTTCATCATGTTTTATGCAACATACAGAGTATGTTTCTAATAATGCTGGCAGATCAGGCACAGTCCTTTACCTGAGGACTCATCAACAGGATACCTGCCTGCTGGTGACAGACCCTGTGAACCTTCTTTTATGAGACAGCATTGAAGCAATTCATCACAGACATAAATCCACTTCTTATCATTCTTTAGGACATGTGATTAAGAAGTTTCTCTAGTTTCAGTATCAAGAATAATGTGTTTCTCCTGAACAACGTTTATGTTATTTAATTTTGTGGATGCTATGAATCACTTACCTAATCATGTTTCCCACTTCAGATGGTTAAATAGGTAGCTTAGTGTCAAACGTGTGACATAAATCTAGCAAGTGTATAGAATTCAAGGGGCGCGGTATGTCTTAGTCTGTTCTGGCAGCTGTAACAGAACACCAGAGACTGAATGGCTTATAAACAGCAGAAATTTATTTCTCCCAGTTTTGGAAGCTTGAAGTCCAAGAGCAAGGTGACAGCAAATTTGGTGTCTGATAAAATCCTCCTTCTGGGTTCACAGATAATAATCTTCACTGTGTCCTCACATGGCAGAAGAGGCAAAAGACATCTCTCAGGCCTTTTTTATAAGGCCACTAATACCAATCATGTGGGCTCCACCTCATGGCACAATCATCTCCCGAAGGCCCCACCTCCTAATATCATCAGTTGGTGTGTCAGGATTTCAACATACTGATTTGTGAGGGGAGGGGACACAAACATTCAGATCATAGCACATGCTCAACTCATTCCAGGTTTCACAGTGATTCCTGCCTGTATTTTTCTTGCCTAAATTTTATCACTTATTTGACTTTGTTTTATTAAGCTTTATTAAGTGTGTTGTTATACAATGTTTTCATCTCTTCTTGTAAAATTATATAATGAGTAAAAATAGTAGTTCTTTAGTTAGATAGTACCTCATTTTATAGTCATTTCTAAGAAGACACCTATACATCTTTATTATCCTTACAACAGCACAGATTGTAATTAAGAGGAGCCATTATTTGGTGGGATCAGACTGCTGGCTATGCCAGTGGAAAACAACTAAAGATTTTTAGGACATCAATTCATGATCCAAGCAAACTGTTGTGTTTTTCATTTATTTTAACTTTTATTTCAAGCATGATCTCCTAAAATAAGCACATATTGAGGGAATGTGTTCTCTTTCTGGGCCCACCAGGGGGCGTAGTTTTAAGGGCATGAACTTCCCAGCGCCATGCCCCTCTCTCATCTCTCTCCATCCGGGATAGTTAATGGTTTAGGTTTAAATTTTGCGGGTACGGGAAGAAACTAAGAGCCAATCACCCCGGCAGAAGTTTAAAGGAACTACTTTCACTGGCCAGAGGAACTTGGCGAGGTGGGAATTTCTCCCAGGATAAATTCCCCTGCTCCTTCACCCAGGCCGGATTTCCAGCTCTCTAGAATCCCTTCCCACATAGTCGGAGCTCTCTTTCCCCTCCTGGATTTTCCCCTTTGGCGTCCCCTTCCACCCAGTGTGCAAGCTGCTTTTCCTCTCCTAAACTCCATCTCTCTCTCAATTCCCTTCCCCTCAGTGTGGAAGCTGTCTTTGCTCTCCTGGATTCCACCTTTCTGGATGAGAGGAGCTCTCCTTCTCTGGTTTTCTCCCTCTAGGAACCCTTCTCTCTCAGTGTGAGAGTGGCTTTTCTTTCACTGAGTGTAAGAGCTAGCTGTTTCATTCTCTCTCCTCTCCTTTTTCTCGCTCTACCTAAATAAATCACTTTCTACAAACACTTTTGAGTCCAGCGTTTACTTTTACGAGTGCACTGCGCTGTGGTCTTCTCTCCCATTCTTGGGAAGTGATAGACCAGCAACCTGGAGAAACGTCCTCTCAGGGGAACTGAGGGCTGCCCTGAGCCCTGAACCCCAACAACATCAATATAATTGATTTTATTTTAGACGTTTTCTTGGAGGAAGATGATTAGCACTTATTCAATATTCTGCATAAGGAACACTGCTGCTATAGACTTCCCATATGTAACTTGTTTGCCCCATCATGAACCACTGTGCTCTTGTTGCCATCACCTAGTCAAGAATTCTTGTGTCTAAGCTGAAATCAGAAATATCTGAAAGAAATCTTTTGTGCATCTTCACTGCCACCGCAGAACATTATCGCCCATCATCGTCACCTGCTGTGTTCAAAGGAATGAACTGGATTCTTCACAATCAACATGTTGCTTTTTTTCCTTACTAGTGTAAAAAAAAATCTTCCTAAGTCATGGCAGTTCCTCAAAATAATAGACAGGATACCTTACACAAACAAATCCAAAGCCACATAGCTTCTACATCTTCCCTACTCCTTCAGAACTGCATGAAAATTTAAAAACGGTATTCTTCGAAAGTTGCTGTTCTGAGAATGAAAAGGTAAACTAAACTCTGAAAAACGTTTACATATCCTATATTTAATAAAATACTTGGATCTAGAATACAGTAACACTGAAAAGTCAAAACTCAAAAACAACCTATTGTTTTTAAATGGGCAAGAGATTTGAAGAGACACTTTACTAAAGAAATGAATATATCAAATAAATACTAAAGAAGTACTCAATGTCATTAGTCGTTAGGGAAATGCAAATTAAAAACACTACATACGAGAGAGATCCAAGATGGCCGACTAACAACAGCTCAGGAATGTAGCTCCCAGTGAAAGCGCAGAGAACGAGTGGACGCCGCACTTTCCGACGAGTTTTTGTTGCCCACAGACCGGGAGATTCCTGGTGGAGAAGCCACGCGGGTC